>SJYT01051311.1:559981-637707 GCA_006410635.1 Cephalophus harveyi | reverse complement strand
TCTTTTAATTTCATGGCTGCAGTCATCATCTGCAGTGATTTTGGAGCCCAAAAAAATAAAGTCTGACACTGCTTCCACTGTTTCCCCATCTATTTCCCATGAAGTGATGGGACTGGATGCCATGATCTTCGTTTTCTGAATGTTGAGCTTTAAGCCAACTTTTTTGCTTTCCTCTTTCACTAATAGTCTCTCAGTCCTGTCCAATTCTTTGCAACTCCATGGCCCGCCAAGCTCCGCTGTCCATGGGATTCTCCAAGGCAAGAACACTGGAGTGGGTTGCCATGCCCTCCTCCAGGGGATCTTCCCAACTCAGAAATCGAACCCAGGTCTCCCGCATTGCAGGCAGATTCTTTATTGTCTGAGCCACCAGGGAAGCCCCTTTTTGACTCATAACGAGGATTCAAAATGAAGCGTATGCAGCACCCCGCACAGGCCAGGCACAAACAGGCGCTCGCCGGTGCCTGCCTGCCGCCTGTGGATGCTCCCAGAGGCTCGGGTTTGCTCCCCCCAGTTCTACAGCACCCCTCCTCCCCCAGGTCTGTTCTTTCAGGGATGCTTAGCTGGAGGAGGAGCAGAAGCTCCACTAGTGCAGGCAGCTGGGGGAGGCAGGTGGGAGCTCTGGGTGGACGCGACCCTGAGCTTAGAAGCCCCTGCGTCCCTCAGCGTTGCACCCACGGGGCTCTGCAGCTTCTCCTCCGTGCATGGCTGCATCTGGGGTGCACTGAGGCCTCGGGACCGGGTGGTGACTGCCTGGCTTGCCCCCCAGATCCTGAGGGACACCTTTGCCGAGTCCTGCATCCGCATCTCCCAGGACGAGAGGCGCAAGATGAAAGACCTGCTGGGTAGGGTCCAGGGACCACAGGAGGCTCAGGGAGCTGGGTGACGGGGGTTGGGCCTGTCCAGAGGGAGGGAGTAAACTCTGGGGTCCCTGCTGTGAAGGAGCCTGGGGACAGGCTGGGGCTCTTCCTGCTGCAGGAGACCTGGAGGTGGGCCTGGACTCACTGGACACGGCTGAGGACAGCATCAAGAAGCGCATCGTGGTGGCCGCCAGGGACAACTGGGCCAATTACTTCTCCCGCATCTTCCCTGTCTCGGTCAGTGAGGCTGGGGATGGCAGCGGGCTGGGTGCCAGCTGGATCCCTCGGCAGCAGGATGAGAGCTGGGGTGGGCTGGGTGGACGGTGGCCTGGAGCCAGGAGCCGGCCTGTGACCCACCCGCCTTCCGAGCAGGGCGAGAGCGGCAGCGACGTGCAGCTGCTGGCTGTGTCCCACCGGGGGCTGAGACTGCTCAAGATGACCCAGGGCCGCAGCCTGCACCCTGACCGGCTGAAGACTCTCTGCTCATACAGGTGAGCGGAGGCCAGGGCTGGGGCTGGGGGCGGCAGTGGGCTGATGAGACGGCCCCCCGGCTCATGCCCTCACCCTGGGCGCAGCTTTGCTGAGGTGCTGGGCGTGGAGTGTCCGGCTGGCTCCACCCTGGAGCTGTCGCTGAAGAGTGAACAGCTGGTGCTGCACACGGCGCGGGCGGGCGCCATCAAGGCCATGGTCGAGCTCTTCCTGAGCGAGCTCAAGAAGGCAAGTGTGGGCTGGCAGGGGGCCTCCACCACTGCTGCCTGCTGCCCGGTCCGCCTTGGCTGGTCTTGGGGCTGTCAGCCACGCTCCTTCAAGCTGCCTGGAGTCCGGGACGCTGGGTGGAGAGTGAGGCCAGCAGGGGAGCAGGGGGGACAGGTAGGAAGGGGTCACAAGCAGGCTGGCCCCTCACCCGCCTGCCCACCGGCAGGACTCTGGCTATGTCATCGCCCTGCGAAGCTACATCACCGACGACCACAGCCTCCTCAGCTTCCAACGCGGGGACCTCATCAAGCTGCTGCCGGTGGCCACCCTGGAGCCAGGTATCTGCGGGGCAAGCAGGGTGGCAGGCAGATGAGGCGGCGCCTCCAGTGGGCATGGGGGGTGGTGCGCGTGGGTGAGGTTCCGTCCTTGGGCGTCTCTAGGCTGGCAGTTCGGCTCCACGGGCGGCCGCTCCGGACTCTTCCCTGCTGACGTCGTGCAGCCGGCAGCTGCTCCGGACTCGTTCTTCTCGACGGAGCAGAGGAGCAGCCAGGGGCACAAGGGTCAGCTGCAGCACAGAGAGCGGGACAGGGCTTCGGAGGTGAGGAAGACGGGAGAGGCCGAGGCAAGGCCTCAGTAGGAGCCGAGGAAAGGGCTCCGTGGCCCCAGGCAGCCAAGGAACATCCCTGGCAGGCAGCGCTTGGCCTGCTGCCGCCCCTCCGCCCGCTCCTGGTTTCTTGCCCTGCCGCTCCGCAGCAAGACTGAGCTCCCCGTGGGCCGGGCCGGGGCTGTCTGCCCCTCGTGCGGCCCTCGTGGTGCCTAGTACAGTGGCGCCTGAAAAATGCTCAATAAATGGCTCTTGACCTTCCTGGCTTCTGGTGGTGTGCTCACTGCAGCTGCTCTGCCTGCTCCTCTTGGGGTGGGTGGGGCTGGGGGCGGGGGCAGGGCCTCGGGACAGGCCAGTGGACCCTCAGGTGGCACCAGGTCTCCTGTGTTTCCAAGTTCCCCACCCACCCCTGGAGCCAGGCACGCAGTGACAACTCGGCTACCAGCCTGTCCCCCTCCGTGGCCTACGCGGCCCTGCCCGCGGACTCCAACTACACCATGCAGGAGTTTGCCCTGCGCTACTTCCGGAAACCCCAGACCCTGTGAGTGCCCTTCCTGCCCCCACCCTGCGCCAGCCCATCCTCAGTCCCCCTGAAGTGGGCCTCCCTGCTTGAAGCCCCCAGGCCAGGGCTCTCTGTACCCTCTAGACCCGGCCTGGGATGGGGGGTGGGAGGGCTAAGCAAGCAGGGGTGTCCTCCCCCGTCCCCCCTCAGGCCTGCCCAGACTGGTGGAGATGCTGAGAAGGCCACGGCCAGCCTGGTGCAGTACAGCAAGGTAAAGGGGACGGTGGGGGGAGCCAAGCCCACGGACATGCCCGCCGGCCCTGCCCCGCCGGCCCCAGACCTACAGCCCAGCCTCTTTGGCTACAGGCTCCCATCCGGGAATCGCTCCTCAGCTTCAGTGATGAGGACACGAGCAGGCAAGCTGTGGAGAGCTTCCAGGGTGAGTGGCCACAGCCTCTTGGGTCCCTGTGCCTGCGCCCGAGGAGTCCAGTCGCCTTCTTGAGTTTGCCTTCTCAGGGAGGCACACTGGTGGCTCCTGTGCCACGTGGCCCTCCCCACTTCTACTCATGCTCAGGGGTTGTGGCTTGTATGGGGTCTGCGCTGGAGGGGAGTGGTGGGTCCAGCTCACTATGCGCTCTGCATATCCCTGGGGCCCACAGCATCTCTGAACCTTGTCTCACTGGTAAGGCTGGGACTGCCACTCCGCTTGGCTCCCATGCATCTTGACAGCAAGGCACGAGATGGCCCCACGTAGCGATGGCACCAGCCAGGGCCAGGGCCCCGCCCGTCCTGGCTCACCATGCATCTTGTCCTGCCCACAGCTCTGATGCAGTTTATGGGGGACCAGTCCAAGCCGCGGGGCAAGAACGAGCTGGATCTCCTCTACGGGCTGCTGAAGGTGAGCATGGGCTGAATGTGCCGGAAGCTGCAGGGGAGACAGTGAGCCCTGGGGCCCCCTCTCGATCTTCCTGCTGGGCCTCCAGGGCATCCCCTCTCCTTGTTCATCATCATTCCCTTTACATGTTCAAATCATCCAGTAATGTTCATTGAGCAGCTGTTACATCCTGGGCCCAGGACAACTGGGCCAAGTTGGTCAAGCCCCCACAGAGTTTACAACCTAGTTAAAGAGGAGATGGTCGGTAAACCATAATGCAGCGTGTCCCGGGCCAAGAGTGCCTTGGAGAGAGAGAGAGCAGGGGCGAGGCTGCTGTGGTGCAGCAGGCTTGGTGACAAGGTGACCTTGGAGCAGAGGCCTGACGGAGGCCAGGGAGTGAGGCCTGCATGCCTCAGGGCAATGCATGTGAGAGGGTGGCGGAGGTTGGCAGAGTGCGGGGGAAGGAGACTGGCGCCAGTGAGTGAGGGGGAGTGGAGAGTGAGGACCGGGAAGGGCGATGGGTCCAGAGCGCAGAGGCCTTGCCCTCCACTGTCAGGACGTCAGGACGTCTGAGTTTTCAAGACTGGGGAACGCACTGGAGAGTTTGACAGACGGATGTGGCTTACAGTTCAAGGGTTTGCTCTGGCTATTGTGTGATTCTGGGAGTTTCAGGGCCAGGGAAGGGTTACTGCCACGATCCTAGGTTAGACATGGTGCTGGCTCAGGGCCAGAGGCAGCAGGAAAGGTTTGCTATAAAATGCACGTGGGGTGGGAGAGAGAGGCCAAGGAGGACACCAAGGCTTTGGTCAGGGCACTGGCTGGTCTCCTTCAAGGATGCCCGAGTGAGGGAGCAGGGCTGGCTTGTGGCGAATCTGTTGAAGTCTGAAGTCCCAGTCTTCAAGTGGAGGGTCTGGGCTTCAGGGGAGATGTCTGAGCTGGAGGCAGGCCCGGGGTGTCATGAGTGCAGACAGAGGCCCAAGGGCACTGCAGCCTCTAGAGGTCCCGCTGGTGAGGGGAGTCAGCTGAGATGACTGGGACAGAGGGACCAGAGAAAGAGGACAGGACCCAGCTCGGCCTGGAAGCGGGTGAAGTTGGTGACTCGGCGAATGGCCAGCAGTGCAGATGCTGTTGGGCCGAGTGAGACCAAGCCCAAGAGAGGACTGTGGCTGTCACCCCAACCCGGCCCCCGCCTGTGGCCATTAGCAGGCTCTCTCTGATCTCAGATTCCACGCCATCCCAGCCCCATCGCCTTGCCCCTCCTGTCCCCACAGCTCTGCCAGGAGGAGGAGGACCTCAGGGACGAGGTTTACTGCCAGGCCATCAAGCAGGTCACAGGACACCCCCGGCCGTGAGTGGGGGATGGGGGTGGGGGGCCAGGGGTGGGCCTCTCAGGGAAAGCGCAGCACCACGGCCAGGCCAGCCTGAGGCCCAGGCTCTCTGCCCTGCAGGAAACTCTGCGCGAGAGGCTGGCACTTCCTCAGCCTCCTCACAGGCTGCGTCCCCCCGTCGAACACGCTGATGCCCTATGTGACCAAGTTTCTGCAGGACTGGGGTCCTCACCAAGGTGCCGTCAGGGAGGGGCTTCCGGGCTGGGGTCTTGGCTGCTCAGGGAGGGGCAGGGAGATGCTCACAGCCCGGCCTGGCTCCTCTCTGCAGCGCTGGCCCAAAGCAGCCAAGAGCACCTCCAGCGCACAGTCAAGTATGGGGGGCGCCGGCGGCTGCCCTCCCCAGGCGAGATGCAGGCCTTCCTGGTACGGGGGGTGCGGGCCGGGCAGTGTTCTAGGACTCCCTGTGGGTGGCAGGAGCTGGGGCCTCTTTCCACGGGTGGACTGACCCTGCGCTTGCCCTGGCAGAAAGGACAAGTAGTCCACCTGGTCGTAATTCACTTGCCTGGGGGTGTGGATTACAAGACCAATATCCGCACTTTCACGGTGAGTGCAGGGCCACAGCGGGGGGCGGGGAGACACGGGAAGCCGTGGGTCTCAGTCCTGGGAACCCCCCTACTCTCGAAGTCCTGTTCCTTCCCCGGCACCCCCATCACGGCTCTGTCCATGTCTAGGTGGCGGCAGAGGTGCTGGAGGAGTTGTGCAGGCAGATGGGCATCACGGACCCCCAGGAAGTGCAGGAGTTTGCCCTCTTCCTCATCAAAGGGGACGGTGAGTCGCCTGGCCTGGGGAGGAAGCACGGTCAGGGTGGATTCCACTGCTGTGGCCTTGAGGGAGGCAGTTCCCACGCTTGGGGATGGCCGGGCCGTGGGTGGGGCTTGGCCGGGCCGTGGGCAGGGCTGGCCCTGGTAAGCCTGTTCAGGTTGGGAACCTGGACTCCCGGCGCAGGTGAGCTGGTGCGGCCCCTGTGGCCCCAGGAGTACCTCAACAGCGTGCTGGGGGGTCCGGACATGAGCCTGCACAGCCGGCGGCTCGGCTGGGAGACCCGGCTGCACTTTGACAATCCCACCTACATCAGCACCCACTACAGCCAGGTCTGCCTTGCACGGTAGTGCCAGCCTCAGCTGCCTGGGCAGGGGCCCTCCAAGACTCCCTGCCCTCAAAGGAGAAGGGAGGGTGGCAGCAGTGGGCTTGAGGCTCAGGAGCAACCTCCTCGCTGCCCCCGCCCCGCTCAGGTGCTGCGGGACTACCTGCAGGGGAAGCTGGGGCTCAGCCCCCAGGAAGACACCCGACTCGCCAGATTGGCTGCCTTGCAGCAGCTCAGCAGGAACAAGGAGGAGCCCCCCTCGAAGTGAGCGTGAACGCAGCCCCCAGGCCTCCTGTCACCCCCTTACCCCCTCCTCCAAAGTCGAGGCCACTGGTGCCCTTCATGACCCTAACCCAGCGGGCTGTATACACCGTCCCCCATCCTACCCCACGCTCCTCCTGGGCAGGGGCCATACCTCATCCATGTGCCTGGATCCCTGGTCTCACCCACGGTAGCCACTGGTTCATTGACTTAGCACCAGCTGTTTCCCCAGCCTCGCCTGACCAGGCTGTGTCCTAGGCAAGACCTCCTGGCTTACTTGCCGAGGCAGCAGCAGTGGCAGCAGCAATGGCAGATGAACGTGGCCACCGTGAAGAGCCTGATGGGCCGGGAACTGAGGCAGCTACAAGGATGCAGCTCCCAGGAAGCGCAGATCAGCTTCATCAGTGGGTCTGGGGCAGGAGGCGGCCAGGGAGGGGGAAGGGGGCACCCAGGAAGGAGGGGCAAGGGTAGAGGGGCTAAGCAGCTTCTCCACCAGCCCTGCTCTCCGTCTGCAGAGGCCGTGAGCGAGCTGCCCCTCTTCGGGTACACAGTCTACCTGGTGCTGCGAGTGAGCAATCCGGCCCTGCCCAGCCCCGGCCTCCTAGGGCTGAACCGCCAGCACCTCGTCCTCATGGACCCCAGCTCCCAGGTGGGCCGGGCTCCTGCCCCCGTGCTGGCCTGGGCACCCTCGGGGCACTGGTCTCCCCCCGACACTGACCCCGCCCCCCAGGAACTGTGCTGCTCCATCGCCCTGAGGGACCTGCAGCGGCTCCACCTGCTGAGCCCACTGGAGGCAGAGGGCTCCCCTGGCCTGGAACTCAACTACGGCTCAGCCGACAACCCCCAGACCATCTGGTTTGAGCTTCCACAGGTGGGTGGCCTCCACGTGCCCTGAGAAGGTGATAAGTGCTTCACCCAGGCCTGGTGTGCCCGGCTGCCTGGGCCCAGGCTGCTGCCCGGGGCTCTGGCATGGCGGGGTTGGGGGACAAAGGCGGGGGGCTGGCGGGGGAGCCCTGCCCTCATGTGCCACATCTGCACAGGCCCAGGAGCTGAAGCACACCATCACCTTCCTGCTGGACGGCAGCCCTCCTTCCAGTTAGGGGCCATGCTGCATCCAAGGCGGGGGTAGAGATGGAGACGGGACCCCACCCCGGCCCACGTCTCACCTCGACAGTCTCCTCTGGGTGCGGTCAGGCCAGTCTGGTTTGGACTTCAGTGCTTGGCTGTCCTGGATCCCACAGTAGGGCTGCTACAGGGACTTCAACTGGGGAAGTGCTGCGAGCCTCACTCTGGGGTGGGCCTGCGGTGGGGACTGCAGGGATTCGGCTTGGTGTCTAGGGGGTCACCCAGCCTGGGAGAGGTGTCCACCTGGGCCCTGGTCCCACATCAGCACGTGCCCAGACCTGGGAGGAGCGGCTGCTGAGGAAATAAAACTCTCGAGAGAACGGGGCTTCGCGTGTGCGTTTCAGAACCGACCGGACACTTTATTCTCCTGTAAATGCTGACGTCCTGCCCGGCCTTCCTGACCAGGAGCTGAGCAGGGGCAGGGCGGGCTGCTGCCCCTCTTGGCATGAGCTCTGCCCCTGAGCTGGGCTGCAGGCGGCATCATGAGGGGAGAGGGCGGTGGGGCTGGACCAAGGGCAGCAGGGGCTCCTCCTGAATCAGCTCCACGGCCTTGGCCTGCTGGACCTCGCCCTGAGTTTAAAGTGTTTTAAGAGGTGGAGGGACCGTTTTCCTTCTGCTCCTCTGGCAGCCACCACACCATATGCCCCTTTCTCACCTGGGGATACGGCCCAGAAAACCCAACTGCGAGGGCCAGGAAGGCAGGCAGGCGAGGATAAAGAGGGCCTCAGGCTTTGCAAGCAAAAACAAAGGTGGGCTGACCTCGCTTTGGGAGGTGTCCGGACCCATTTCCAAAGTGAGGTGTGGCTGGAAGCGGGGAGAGCCTGGGAGCAGGCCACCCACCCTCCCTGGTCCTGAGCGAGGCCGGGGTGGGCCACGCTGAAGTCTGGGGGGCAGGCAGGAATGCGGGCCCCATCGGTCATCTCTGCGGGCCACACAGGCCGTGCCAGTCGGCTTCACTCTCGCACCGGGCTCGGCCACGGAACAACTGCTTGATGACGTCCTGCGCCTCTTCCTTCACTAGATTCGGCGGGGAGGGGGCATGAGGGCCAGTCCCCTCCCGGCAGAGCCCCCACAAGTCCCTCCCGGCCGGTGCCACTGACACTCACCGCTTCTTCCTGGACAGGGGTTCTGGGTCAGTGAGTGTGAGAGGTGGCGGGCGAAGGCTTTAAACAGTTCCTGGAGAGAGAGAGTGGGGAGGAGCCAGGAGCACCCAGGCCAGGACCCAGAGCAAGGCAGACCCTGGAGGGGGCCGCGGGCTTCCGCCTTCCTTGTCCTGGACTCACGCTTCCCCCACTCCGTCTGCACCCCAGTGCTCCAGGCTCAGGGGAGAACAGGGCCCAACCACCTACCATACCTTGGATGCAAACTTGCCCTCCTTGTAGAAGGGGGTCAGACACCTGACCACCACGTTCGCAGCCTCCTTCAGGGAGATGCTGGGTGCCAAGAGCTGGCAGGAGCCTTGGGGGCTCGAGGGGCTCTGGTCGCTGGCTGAGACGCTGCCCTGTGCCTCAGCTAGGATGGAGGCCTTGGCTGAGGGACGTGGCCTCTTCTGAGCCTGGCTCCCCGAGTTCTCCTGGGCAGGGCCACAGTGGAGGGTCACTCTGGGGTCCCCTGTTCTGGGCCCCTCCCTTCCTTCTGGAAGACGGGGCCTCTGCACCCGCTGGCTCCCTCTGGCCCAGCCCATCTGCCCTGGGGTGTGGACAGCAGACAACTGTCTCGGGTGCCCCCAAGCAGGCTCCAGCATGGCAGCCTCGTGCCTCTCGGTACCTGCTGGGGTCTGGGCCGCTTGCCTCTCTGTGCCTCCTCCGTGGGGCTGGGCTGGCCTTCGGGGGGCCTCTGGTCTCTGAGCGGGCAGGCACTGGCCGGAGGGGGAGCAGGTGTCAGGGTCCATTCGCCTCCGCCCCCTCAGCCCGGGCAGCCCCGCGAAGCCCGTGGCAGGAACCAGCCCCACTGCAGAGGCCCGGGGAGCCAAGGGGATACCAAGATGCCCACGCGCTCACCTCAGCCCCTCCTCAGCGTGCTCCTTGGTCTTGGCGGGGGCAGCCAAACACCCCACGGCCCCATCCTCCTGCCCTGAGCCCTTCTCCAGGAGCGGCAGGGGTCCCCGCGCCCCATCACGGGAGGGGCTGGTACTATCTGCCCCTAGGGCTGCAGTGAGTGGGGCCGGGCTCTTGGTCCTTCGGCAGAAGAAGCGGGCGATGTTCTGAGAGTCCTTGAGTGCCGCGGCGGCCAGGAGCTGCTGCTTCTTATTGACCCGGGCCTTGGCAGTGGGGCTGCCCCGGGCAGGGCCTCTCTCCTCCTCGGGGGAGGGCCCCTGACAAACAGCACCACTCGCGGGGGCCTCTCCTCGGGGCCCAGGGAGGGGCTCGGCGCGCTCCGTATCCTGGCGGTCACAGGGCCGGCTGGGGGCCCCCTGCTCACCACCCTGCTCAGGCTGGGGCTCTTGCCCCGGGACCCACGTCTTCTCCATCAGCTCTGTGGCCGTCTGGAACAGGCAGGAGCCTTTGGGGAAACCAGCTCCCACCCGCTTGGGCTTGAGCTGCGAGGAGGAAAGAAGCTGATGACCACAGGCCCCTCCAGCACCCGCTGGCAGGTCCAGGTGTGGCCACAGGGGCCGGGGAAGGCAAGACTGGGCAGGCCGAGGCTTGGGGGTTGGGCTGGTGAGAGGTGCCGGGGGGGCTCTAGGGCAGGGGAGAGCAAGGGTCAGGGCTGTGATGCCAGGAGGAGCGAGGACGGTGCAAATACAAGGGTGAGGGGCCGGGCGCCGGGGGGCGCAGTGGACTCACCGAGTACACCTGGGAGGCAGGCAGGATGTCGTGCTCGCTGGGCTCCGGGGGCTCGGCCTGGGCGCTACAGCCTCCCACACGGTACAGCTGCCCATCCTTCGAGGCTCGGTGGATCTCAGCCACCTGGGGCGGGGAGGGGAACGCCCTGGCTGGCACCCGCTAGCTCCAGGCTTCCCATGAGTGAGCTTCTGTGGTTCACACTTGCAGGCAACTGGACACTGGACAAGTTCTAGCCCCACAGGGCTGGCTAGAAATCCCTGCAGCCAGGGAAGGGGGGGAGCCGGGCTTCCCCCCAAATGAGTGGCCCCCCAGGGTGGGGAGCCGCCCCCCCCGCCCCTGCCTGGCGCCCACCTTCTTCAGCACGCTGGCCTTGTACAGGTTGGCCACCTTGGCATTGCGAAATGTCTCGTGTTCCAGCTCCACTGCCTTGGCCTGGAGGTCAAGTCTGAGGGCAGCAATGAGATTAAGGTGTCAGGCCTGAGGTCAGCCCTGTGATTCCCCCAGGGGACCCTGGAGATGGCTTCAGGGCCTGGTGGGAACGGCCTTGGGCACAGGGATTCCAGCCTGGACTGTCTGGGCCCCTGTGGCTTACTGTCCTGCAGTTCCTGGCAGCCTGTCATGGCCAAGCCTGCCCCCGGTGGGGCTGTGTGAAGACCCACACCCCCTTGGGAAGAAGATGAGTCACAGTTTGGGGAGAGGTGCCCAAATAAACTGGGCTTCCTAGGTGGCTCAGCGGTAAAGAACCTGCCTGCCAATGCAGGAGACACAGGAGACGCAGGGTTCGATCCCCGGGTCGAGAAGATCCCCTGGAGGACGAAATGGCAACCCACTCCAGTATTCTTGCCTGGAGAATCCCATGGATAGAGGAGCCTGGTGGGCTACAGTCCATGGGGCCGCAGAAAGTCGGACGCGACTGAGGGACAGCACGCACGCACGCCCCAACAAGCCGGGGGGCTGACGACACTCACCCATCAGCAGAACCTGCGGCCTGGCGGTTACTGCTCAGCGCCTCCTCCAGGAGCCCCAGGCAGTGCTCACGGGCCTGCATCAGGGCAGGAAGGTGGTCACACAGGCCCCAGGTCAGGGGAGGAGCCTGAGGGCAGGTGTGAGGAGCTGCCCACCTCCTACCTTCACAGTGAGCCTGGGGATCTTCCTACTGGCCGCCTCTCTCAGGGGACAGTCCTCATCTGCGGGGAGGAGAGGCGAGTCCTTCCACCCTACTTCCTGCCCTCTCACGTCCCTGACCCCCCAACGAGGCATCCTCCACCCACACCCTGGGACCAGCTCAGGGGACGATTCTGTACTGACCTGGGGGTACGAATTCTTCTGTCTTGGGGTCTTTGCCCTGGAAGATGACGTGAAGTCCTGTGAGCCATCCTATCCCACAGCAACACAGCTCCCAGTCTAGCATAAGGAGGGGCTGAGAGGGTGTGAACAGGGGCCACCCAGAGCCACCTGAACCCTGCCCCCTTCACCTTGCGCAGGCGCATCTGCTTCTGGTAGAAGAGATTCCATTCCCGCTTCTGGGCCTCGTCTCTGCCCTCGTCCCCGCTGCCTCCAGACCCTTCGTCATACCTAGGGGACAGGCTGGGCGTGAGCCGTCCTGGGTCTGGGCTTTGCCCTCCCATCACACATCTGGTAGGGCAGTGCTGTCTCTGATGCCCTGAACGTTTGGGGGCAACGCTGATGTCCTGGCCCCAGTGTGGCCCTCGGGGCGGGGGCATGTGTCACTTCTGATCTGGCCTTGGCCCCAAGGAAAGAATGCCAGACTCTTCCTAGTGGGCTGGGGGGGCCCTGGCCTCATGGCCCCTTACCTGCTAAATCCCCCGTAACCCCTGCGGCCTCCTTCGTACAGCTCAGGGTCATAGCCGTTCCCCTGGGAGGGCCCAATGCAGGTCTTGTTCCAGCTGCTTCTCTGCTCCAAAGCGTCCAGCTGCTTCCGCACGCCCGCGGGGTTCTGGCAGCAGTCACAGCCTTTGGTGCAGGCGGGGGGCAAGTCCCCGAAGTACTTGGCAATGGCAGCATGGCGGCACCTGGAGCAGGGGTGGTGAGGGAACCGCTCGGGCCAGCGTTCATTCACCCAGTCCCCAAACTCTGCCTAAGCATGGCCGTCTGGCTCTGTGGCCAGCATCTCATGCAAGCCTCACAAGGCATCACTGGGCGGGGTGGGGTGCCCATTTTATAGATGAGGACAACGAGCTGAAGGAGATTCCTCAAAGCCATGTAGCACACGTGCCCAGGGGAGCCAGGGCACGAACCCCGCCCTGCTTCTCCATGGGGCACTCCTCTGGGCTCCAGGCCCCGGCACCCTCTCCATCCTCCAGTAGTGGGGCGCCCTGGGAGGAGCATTGCCTCTGGGTGCAGACACTGACTCTGCAGCTGAGGCTGTGTCCTTGGGGAAAGCGTCTGACCTCCTGAAATGAAGCTTAGGCACCTCGAGCATAACACGCCTACAACATGGTACAAGCAGAGCCCGGGCCCCTCGGGCAGCGTAAGAGCTGAGACAGCGCTGCGAAGTGCATCACAGCGCTCAGCACTCAGGGCTCTTACTCTCTTCTGAGTGGGGCTGGGGAGAGGGAACAGCAGGAAGTGGCCCTCCCACCTCAGCGCTCTGCTCTGCTTCTGTCTCCTGGGGACTCCTCCCTGTTGTCCCTAACAAGCCTCTGTCTGACCCAGTGTACACGGCCCGGAACCGAGAGACTGCTTGAGAGCAGGAACCAGGCAGCTCTGGGCTGGCACCCCATGCCGGGCACTGGGGAGCACAGCCTTGGCCGTGGTCTTCCTCCTCACATCTTCCTCTTCTCTGACCCACCACAGCCCCCTGGGGTGCCAGCCTCCAGCAGTCTCTCCTGTGGGGGCCCAGTGGATCACTGTGGCAGATGGAGAGACCAGGGGTGTGGGGTGAGGGCACAGCTCCATCCGGGCCATTACAAACAGTGGTCCCTGCAGCAGGCACGCAGCACAGGGTGGGCGAAGCCTCTGGAGAGGCCAGAGCAGAGGCAAGGCCATCCAGGTACCACATCCCAGACAAGAAGAGCTGGCACCACTGCTCTAGCTGGGACACGACTTAACCACAAGCACTGCCTGGGGCTGCAAGGAACAGGCTGAGGAGCGGAGACCCCAGGCCAGCTCGGAGAACACGGCCCGGAGGAAAGGTGGGCTGGCTGCGTGGCCACCAGAGGGCGCCACTCCCGCCGCGCCCAAACCCACGCTTCACCCCGCCGCCCAAGTCCGTGCCGCCTGCCCGGCCTCTGGGACGCTCTGGCATCCGAGTGGTGTGGCCACAAGCCTGGCTTCCTTCCCCGCACCCTCCCCCAAGCCCTGACTCACTGGTGTTTTGTGCTCACACTCAAAGGGCTCCATTGACAGCGCGCAGATGCGGGCTGGGGTCGGCCCCTATCCTGCTCCGGGCACCGCCTGGTCTGCTGGGGTGGCATGACCAGCCAAATGTCAGACGGCCCCGCTGGCCACTGGGCTTCTGTGGAGCCCGTCCCTGCCGGCCGGGCCAGGAGTGTGGAGACAGCCCCAGCGGACACTGTCAAGAAAAGACCAGCAGTGTCCTCTCCCCTCCAGGGCCACCTCCCAAGGGACGGGCGAAGCCCGGGCTACTCCCCGGTCACTCGGGACTCCCAAGTCCTTCCCCAAGATGCCGCGCCAGAGGGCTGACAGCCTGGGTGGTCCGGCAGCTCCCCCACTTTCTTTCCCAGGAGAAGAGAGGACGGGGCCTGCTGGGGAGTCGCCTGAAGGACAGACTGGGGGCTGAGGGACATGGGTCCCCCAAGAGGGCCGCGGGGTGCCAAGGGCTGGAGAGCTGCAAGCCCCCTCCCTCCCGACTTCGCCGCTCAGGTGGAGCCTCCTAGAGGTCATCCTTGCCAGGGAACGTGAGAGTCGCCCTCCTCTTTCATCAGCTCACAGCCCAGGCCCAGCCCACACCCGCCAGGAGGGAGGAGAGGAAGAGGAGGAGGATCAGGACGGCAGACCTCGGGGCAGGGAGCAGGCACAGGAAGCCTGCAGGACGCCCTCCCAGCAGGGATTCCCTCTGGGCACAGCGGGGGCACTGGCTCCCCACTTGAGCGGCCGCCCCGAGTAATGTGACACTTGAATCTCCAGGACAACCAGCAACAAAAAAGCGGAGGCCGAGAAAGCAGCTGGCTGTCAACAGCCAGGAGCTCCGCTGGGCTGAGCAGAGGCACCCGGGGCACAGCCGCGGGTCAGGAAAGACGCATCCGCAAAGGAAGGAAGAGGTGTGAGCCCGGCTGGGGCTGTCCGGGGGAGGCAGGGAGGAGAGACACTCGAGGCCGCTGGGCTGCCCTGCACCTGCGGCCGCCCCCCACCGCACCTGACTCCCAGGTGAGTGGCTGGTCACAGAGCGGGGAGGGAGGGAAGGGCGCCGCCAGGGTTCCCTGCCTCGAGGGTGGATCTACCACGAACACGGAGAAGAGGGTCCTTGGGGACACACTTGGGCACAGTCTCCAGACAGCATCCCCTTGGAGCCCGGGCTCTCCCCTCTCCCGCTGGGACCCAGCACGGGCCCCGGGGCTGAGGCTACAGCCCTCGACGCAGGGTGGCTTTCTCCATTTGCTGAGCAGGCAGAGGGGCCCGGGGAGCCTGCTTACTCGACAAAAGTTAGTTTAAGCTCTTTCTATTCAGGGGGCTTAAACAAGCGATTTGGCTGGCCTGGCCGGGGAGGGAGTTCTCGCCTGCCCACTGAGCCTCTCTTCTCCCCCGGGATCAAGTACCTGCTTTCTCCCAGTTGAGGAGGCCCAGCCAGTTCAAACCACCCAGGATGTGGATGTCCTGAACAAGAGCGGCAGCTCCCACCTCTTGTGGGGGGACGCTTGGTGTTCTTGGCTAGGGGGGGGCTAGGCCCAGGTCCTCCTCCCAGCGCCCGCTGAGATCTTCAGGAGCCCCCAAATCTCCCTGAGCACCAGGCCAGCGCTTGAGGGCCCTAACCCCAGGGTGGGGTGGAAGTGAAGCTGGGGGGGGACTGCCCCGCCCCAGTACTGGGCCCACAGTGCGGACCCACCACACACACTGCTCCAGCCTCCCTGTCCTCACACAAGCAGCATTAAAGGCTCCCTCCCCAGCCACCCCCACCATCCCCCACCCCCAGATGTCTTCCCCAAGGCAAGCAAGTCCACATCTACCTAGGAAGGAAAACAACCACCCAGGTTACAGTGGAAACCAAACATCAGCCTGTGTGTTCCTGGCTCCACTGAGGCTGTAGGAATTGGCCTGGGCTGCGGGCTGGGGAGGCTTAAAAGCCCTGCAGCGACGGGCAGTGATGACAGAGAGAGGGGACAGACGCCGAGCGAGGGAGGGACGCAGCGGTGAGCCACGGCAAGACGGCCCAGGCAGGCAGGCAGGGATTAGAGTCCCCAGGCCCGGAGGACGCAAGTGGACAGGGCCCCCCAAACACAAGTCCCTGAGCAGGGACACAAGGGTGATGCCCAGCTCCTGAGACTGCAGGAAGAGTCACCAGCAGCAAGCAGAGCTACGGGGCTGGAGACCCCGGGCTGCTGAGGGTTCCAGTGTCTCCCTTCCACCGCAAGGTGGGGCTGAGGCCGGAAGCGCAGCGCACAATGGGCACCTCTGCCTCGCTGGTTAGGCTTTGGGAATCTGCTAACACACACACAGCCTTCAGTTATGCCTCATTCTGGTTGTTTCTCCAACAAGTAAGGGTGGATGAACCCACCCTGATAAAATAACAAGGCAGGGCAAGAAGCACTTGGACCCTTGAGGCACCAACATGCCCTTATCAGTCACCAAACAGCTGTGCCTGGACTTGGAGCATCAGTTTGGCAAGAAGGAAAACAGGGTCGCTTCAGTACCAGGTGGCAGCTGTCTGGCCTGCAGGACGCCTGCTGCTCAGTTGCAAGGCCCTCTGTGCCAGGAGATGCCACCCAAAGGCACGTGTCCTAGTCCCTCCAGCTCTGCCAGCCTTCCCTCAGCCTGGCTCATCTCCCCGCTCTGCAGGCTGCCCCTCTGGCTGGGGCAGGGCCATGAAGGGCCATACGTGCCGAGAGCCAGGGAAAGCCACCACTTGTTCTGGCTGCTCCTAACTGAGGTGCTACCGGGCATGGGGCTGGGAGACACTCTAGCTTCCCTGGTTCACAGGCAGGAAGTACAGTCTGGGAAGGAGTGTGGCAGACCTGAGCTAGGAAGACTAGCAAAACATACAGAGAGGCCCACAGGACTTCCCTTCCCATCTCCCTCCAAACCTGGGAGGAAGGTTAAGGGGACAAGAGGCAGCCCTCCCTGGAGTGCCCCCTCTCCCCGGGCCACACCTGGGAACGCTGAGAGCTCCCTGCTGAGCAACGGCTGGGCCACGGCCACACGGTCACCTGACGATGGCTGGTTATATCAGGCACCCAGCATCAGGCACCCTTGGCCTTGCTTTAAATAGAGTGCTGGGAAGCCCGCCCGGGACCTGCTGGAATGTGCCTCCACCCTCTAGGAGTACAAGGCCCCTCCAACTCCCCCACGGGCCCCACTAAGGCTCTTTTCACTCAAGGCCAAGGTGGAAAGGATGAAATAGCAACTGGAGAGCAAAGAGGGCTTCGGTCTTTGGGGCAGATCCACTCCTGTCCCCGGTGCAGACAGGATCCCACGGGCACCCCCAGGGCTGACCCAGGCGCAGCTGGCTGATTGCGATCCCCACAGGCCCTGGCCAAGCGAGTCTGTGGCCAGCAGCTGGCGTGGATGGACGCTCTTCCCAGAGTGGGGCCTGGGCCCCCCGGGCATGAGTCTGCAGCTTTCTCACTTCCTAAGCCCTGGAGGGCCAACAGGCCCCGCCTTTCCTGCGCAGCAGTTCAGCCTCTGCTCCACCTTCCTCCTCCCTGCTTTGAGGATCACACCTGCACCCCCTCCGCACCCCAACTGACCAGGGTCTCCAAGCAACCTCTCGCTCAGAAGCGGAGCCACCCCCTCTGCAATCCCTCCTGAGCTATTAGGCAAGGGGGCACAAGTGGAAAAGCCCCCCTGCCAGCCTGTGCTCCCTGCTTCCTCTAAGGAGTGTCTCTGATGGCTCCATTAGGCAATGCAGGCCCTGGGCCAATCAAGCTGAGAAAGCCAGGCCAAGTGCAGCTAAAGAAGGGAGGCGAGAGCAGCCCAGCTCTGGAGCCTGGTGCACACTCCCTGAGGGCTTTGGTCAGCCCACTGGAATGGGCCAGGCGGGCAGGCTCCCACCCTCCAGGAAACCCAGGGTGTGGGACGCCCAGGACCACACTCCTGTGCACACCTGCTCCACCGGTCAGCGGGAGGAGGTCTGCTCGGCGTGACCTGAGGACCTGAGGAGGTCCTCGTGAACTTGACATAGAAAGACTCGCGAGATCTGCCCTTTGGTGACAAGTCACAGGAGGTTCTCAAAGAGCAGGCGCGGCCCGGTGAGTGAAGACGCTGTGCTCCAGACTCCCACGTGTGGGTGGGGCTGGTCTCTGCAGCCCTGGTCCTGTGCTGAGCCTGTCACACGACGGCTCCTGATCTTGTCTGCAAAGATCAGGCTTCCCAGGACAGGCGCCCAGGGAGGCACAGTGTGACCGTGGAGAGGTCCCTTCCTCTCTCCGGTCTCAGGGTCCCCAGGTGCAAAAGAAAGGAGGCGGAAGGGGATGACGCACGGCATTCTAGAATCCTATGCCTCCCAGGACATTGGAAGACTGGGCTCCTGATAGACTCCTCTGTAGAAAGCTGCAGATCCTGGGCTGCGGCATGGCAGAAGCTGGGGGGCTCTGACTCCAGGAGCTTTGCCCTCTGACAGAACACCATCCAGTGCTTCACGGAGCCATCTCCACCTGTCTGCTACCCCCATCATCACAGCTCCCCGCCTCCAGCCGGCCCCCCACCACCTTCCTTCACTCACACACCACAGACATCCTGGCATGAAGGACGCAGACGACACTCCCCAAAGGTGCTGGAGGAAGGCGTGCGCAGGGAGAGGGCCGTGACTGCCCCCAAAGGCCATCTGGCCTCTCCCCACCCAGAGCGGAACCACGTGCCCTGGGCACTCCTGGGGCCCGGCACTGGGCTCAACCCTCCCTCCTGACAGCCTCAAGGCGGGCACCCTGTCTTCATATAAAACGAGGGGAGGAATAGACCCAGAGAGACAAAGTGACTCCGAGTCACAAAAGAGCCACCGGACTCTGATGGGTGAGACCTGACAAACTGCGGGCCGGGGTGGGTGAGAGGGCGGAGCAGGCAGGAGGCCGGCAGCATCAAACCCAGGATGATTCAAATGCTGTGCTACGGGCCGGCTGGCCAGACGGGAGCAGGAACCCTGTGGAGGAGGCACCTGTGCCAGCCACTGTCCAGGCCCTGAAGGACCGCAAGGCAGACGGGGGGGCAGAAGTGGCCTAAGTGACCACAGGTGGGGCTTATGAGGCCTCCAGGAGGCCAGAGCTGCCCAAGAAGGAAGGGCTGGGCAGGAGGGGGGCTCCCCTCCTCGAGCAAAGGCGGCACGCCAGAGAGCAGGGAGCCAAGGGCGGTGCAGAGGGCCCGGCGGATGACCTTGCAGGCGGCTCTAAGCACGCTCCGCTGTAGTGGCAGGGCTGGGGGTGACTGCAGCCCACACCAGGCGAACCTGCCAGGCAGAAATCAGGGACGGGGCGGTGGCAACAAGAGCTTAAGGCCTGGCACAGGCCCAGGCCGCCGGCAGCCCCGCCTCAGTGAACAGGTTGAGGCTGGGTTGGTCCAGGCTGTCTCTGAGCCCTCTCTCAAGAGGTGCTGGCTCCCTCATGCCCACTGGTGAGGCGCTAGGGGAAGAAAGTCTCGGGTATAACGTGCCCTGACTCACTGACTTGGCCTGGGCCTTCACCTTCAGCCCCTCAGGCAGGACGGGCCAGAGGAAGCCCTGGGTCAGAGGGCCTGGAGCCTGACCGGCCACTCTGGGGGCGGGGGGTGTAGGGGGAAAGGGGACCCTCTTGAGAGCCAGAAGAGCAGGTCCCAGCCAGCAAGAGCAGGGCGCTTACACCCTCCCTGGGACGCCTGGTCCCATCCCGAGAGAAGACTCCTTGGGGAAAACTGGAGGAGTATGGTGTCACCCCACCTTCTCACAGGAAGACACCGAATGAGGAAAGAAATGGGGCTGATGAGAGGGGTGGGGACCCCAGGGGGCCTCAGACCGCCCCCCCCAGTCAGTGCTCACCTCTGGCCGACCCTGGCCAGCAGCGCCCAAAGCCTGCTCCCGGGAGAAGCCAACCCTCTATCCCCAAAAGTGACGAAAAGGAAGGGTGCCAGGCTGGGATCCCAGAGCCCCGTGTCCCTACCGGGAAACCGACCGGGGAGCTGTGTCCACACCAGACACCCTGCAACACCTAGGAGTTGCGCTCAAAACAAAGGAGCGGAACAGGGCAGTCACCTTCACGGCCAGGAGGTGTGGCTGACCCTGGCTGCTGGCAGAGCCCTCCTGGGGCTGGCTGTGCCCGGCGGGGCCTCAGGCTCCCCCGTGTCCCTGGCAGGAGCAGTCCCAGCGAGGCGGGGTGAGGGCCAGTGCTGAGCGAGGGGCCCCACGGCTCGCTTCCTCCCTGGTGAGCCACCGGACTCTGATGGATGAGACCTGACAAACTCGTTCTGCGGGCCGGGGTGGGTGAGAGGGCGGACTCTCGGGAGCCAGCTCTGTGGGGACGCCAGGCCCTCTCTCTGCTCTGCAGCCCAGGAGGCACCCAGCAGGAACCCGGTGCAGCATGGCAGCCAACAAGCTCGTGCAGGAGATACACTCCATCGGGGACAGGCTGCTGCTCAAGCTCCAGAGGCTGCCACAGGCCGAGCCCGTGGAGATCCTGGCCTTCTCGGTCCTGGTGGTTTTCACAGGTAAGCTGGGGCTCCCGGAATCTCCTCGGCACCCAGGGCTCTTCCTTGCGTCTGGGAGAGGAAACCATGGTGCCAATCAGAGGGCTAGGTGGTTCCCCAGACAGAGGAGGGGCAGCAGATGTCTCCAGAGGGTGGCGTGGGGGGCAGGGGATCTCCCCCTATTCTCCGACATGCTGCGCCTGGGGACGGGGTGTGCTGAAAACCAGGGCCCAGGGGTGCTCCCGGGACCTCAACCCAGGGGTGAAGGGAGCAAAAGCTCTGCGGGCCGGCATGGGGACAGTCAGTCCTCTTCCCAGATTCTCGGTGCTTCTGACCCGTAAGCAGACTTTTGGGAAAGGTCCTCCAGGCCCCCACGGGGGCTTCTTCAGAAGTGAGGTGCGCGCTTTCTCCCCCGCCCTGTCTGAGTTTCCCGTGCTCTCTGCTGTCTCCCCACCCCCTCCAGCCACCGTAGTGCTGCTGCTGCTGATTGCCTGCGGCTTCTGCTGCTGTCAGTACTGCTGGCCCCGGCGGAGAGGCAGGAGGACCCAGGTGAGACCCATGACCCCACCCTGAGGGCCAGGGAGATGGCCGAGAAGCCGGAGAGGGGACCGCCGACGCCACAACCCAAGTGTCAGCCTGGCCCCGCAGCCCTCGCCCCTCAAGACAAAGACCCACGGCTCAGCCCTGGCCGAGCCCGGGGACCCGGACACTGACTGAGAGACCGGGAGCCTCAGCAAGGAGACGGGCTGTTTCGGCCACAGAACTCTCACCTGCAAGGCGCCCAGGAGGGATTGATGGTTTCGAAGACAGAAAACCACCAGGGATTCTTTGCCGACCTGAGCTTTTTAACAAAGCACAGAGCGTGGTCCCCGTACTTGGAGAACAGCCCACGTCTGTGGGGAGCTGGCCCTCGGGGGTCCCACGCCAGAGAAGAGCAGGCCAATCAGAGGGGCTCTGCGCAGGAGCTACTGCGTCCCCAGCGCCCCCCCGAGTGGGGAACACGTCAGTGTTCTGGTCCAGGGTTTGCCTGCTTCTTTCCAGTAAAGGCTTTCTGGTTATGTGTTTCTGCGGTGCCCCACTCCCCGGGCTGGGCCCTGTGCATCGGGAGGGCGGCGTGCCAGGATCCTGGGGGTGTGGCCAGTGACTTCTCCTTGCAGCCTCTGCTCTCCCTGTGCCCACGGAAGCTGGAGAAACACGCAGGCAAGAATGCCACGTGCGGGGGAAGTGGGCAAGGGGGCAAGACTCCGGAACCAGGAGAGGGCTGCAGGGCCCCTCCTGCCGAGCGGTGCCTCCCAGATGCCCAGTCGGCCACGATGGAGGCTGCATCTGCCCCAGGCAGGTGCCGGGCTCAAGAATGCCACACCACAGTCACCACGGCCATTAACTGTAGGCGGCACGCCCTGTCCTAGCAGGTCCCCCCAAACTTCCGGAGTAAGAGAGGTGAGGTCCTACTGTCGTCCATAACCTGCCTCCCGACCGCAACATCCTATCCCCAATGGGCCAGACGGTCTGGGTTCCAATCCTCACCACCATCCCCCACCCCCGACCAGCTACGTGAACAGATGTGACTCAACCTTCCAAAGCCACGTTTTCTTCCCCTGTGAAATGGGGACAATCCTGGTACCCTCCTCCTGGGGTAAGCCTGTGAGGATAAACCAAGATGGCCTTGGCACGATGACCTGGCCCAGCACTGGGCATATCCTAAGAGCTCCACCGATATGAAGCATCCTTATTTGCCCCTCCATTTGGGGGGCCGAGCCAGAGCAACGTGGACCCGTTTTAAGGACTGCTCCTGCTGACACGCAGCACTGCCCACCTCCTGCCCTCCAGTTTACTTTCTCTCCACAGAACTTTCCAGGTAGAGCTACAAACCCAGGAATGAGCGTAAGGGAGGCACAGGCTCTCACGGTACCTGCCGCCCTCCCCCAACACCGGTCCATCAGCGCCATGAAGAGCCCCGTGTTCTTTACACACCTCCGTTGTCTCGGCCTGTGCACCCTGCCCTGGTTGCCTGGAGGCAGAGCCCCATCCACTCGGGAAACAGGGAGGGGAGAGGGGATGCCACCCCCCGCCACTCCACCATCTCCAGCTGGCAGGCCGGCCGAAGAAGCCCTCTCCCTGCTTGTGTCCAGGGACTTGTCTAACGGGTTTGGTTTGGGTGGAAGACCCAGAGAGGAAATGCTTCCACAGAAAATAAAAGAAATGCAAGAATCTGTCTGTACACTCTACCCTTCTACCACCTTCAAGAAAGAATGGGGTCAGAATAATGGTGATGATAGTCATGACAATAACGGTGAGGACTGAGGCAGCTAAAATGCACCAGGGCTCATCCCACCCGCAGGCGTGTCTGAAGCCTTTTGACACAGATAAATCCATTTAACAACCTAATGCCAAAGGGACCATTCTGATCCCCTTTTCAAAGGTGAGGAAGTAGGTAACTTGCCTAAACTGGACCAGCTGAACAGTGGCAGGACCCGCCTGTCTGGCTCACCACACCCAGGCCTCCAGCTGCAGTGCTGATAAGGCTCTCACTCCATCACCCACCACCTAACAATCTCAGGCCCCAAAAAGCCGCACCCCATACTCTTCCCTGTGAGCGGGTGTGGCCTAGGAGTTAAGAGCTGGGGTGGGGCCCATCCGCGGCTCCCTCCCAGAAGAAAAACACAGGGAAGGCAGGAACATGTGAAGCCCTGCCTTTTCTGGGCCTAGCACCCGCAGCTGGAGGCTCCCCAGGAAGCCTTTGATTCAGAAGACACAGCACCCTCATCCACATGTGATCTTCCTTCAGCAGGTTCATCAGCATCGAGAACATCCTTCGTCAGGGTAACTGACCCTGAGCCTCTTTTCTAGAAAAGATTCAGGCTCCTGGGTGCAGCTGCCAAGAAGTGGGGACCACGGGCAGCCCTGGCCACCTGCAGGTGGACAAGAAGTTCACTCGTGTTTTCCTCCTCCAGGCCAGGCAGCACCTAATAAGGCGCTGTCCCCGCCCTCGGGGGCTTCCAGGAGCACAGCCCCGCCACCAGTGGCTCCCCCGCAGCTGTCGGGTCAGGTCCCAAGCAGGCTCCAAGCCGCCGCGGCTCAACCAACCAGACCTCCTTGCGCACAACAGCAGCCTGACACACTCTGATCGGGCCTCTGGGGAAGATAGCCACGGAGAGGAGACAGCAACCCCCCCGTATTGTAGGAAGGAATATACAAGGAGGTACAGCAAGGCAGCTGGGGGCCATGGAAGAGGCGCCGTCAGGCCGTCCGAGCCCAGAGAACAGCTGGCTGACGCTGGCGACCAGACCGCTCCGCTCCCACCGCCGTGCCACCCTGGACCAGGCCGCCAGCGCGTCTGCCTGCGGTCACTGCCACAGTGTCCCTGCCGTCTCGGCGCTGATCTCCGCGCCTCTTCACGCCACAGCCCCTGCCTGTGGCCTCTGCTCCAACAATGCCCACGATTGTGGTCTCAGTGTCTCACAAGGGTTTTTCACTCTACGCTTCGCATCTGCACAGTTCACTGTCCAGACATCACACCTCAGAAACTACAGTCAAGCCACCGGTGCAGGAATCTCATTAGCAGAGGCCACTCTGTTTTCTCTGAAATCTGTTTTCCTGAACATTAATGTTTGAAAGCAATCTACAAATAACAACCTTCAGGACAATATATTTGCTTGTGGGTAACAACAAATTTCACAGCCTAAAAAACAGAGGACAGGGAGTTCCCTGGTGGCCTAGTGGTTAGGATTCTGGACTTTCACTGCCATGGTCCAGATCCAGTTCCTGATTAATCCCCTGGGTTAGGTTCCTGAGATTCTGCAAGCCACGTGGTACAAACAACAACAAAATGATCACTTAAAAACTTACTGAAAACAAAATAATTCTGTAATTAGAAAATGCTTCTTCACTCTCCTCGGGAAGCAGCTGGCTGGTATCCCCTAATTCTAGCTCTTACATCATCTTCACATCTCAACTTAATCACTGCTCCTCCCAGGGGAGTCCGCTGGGCCCCAGGCCATGCCAAGGGCACCAACGGCATTCTCTACCTCTTCCCAGCATATCACTCCCTTCCTGGTGATCATTTCAGAAGAATTTTCTGACTTGGGCCAGCAATTAATAGAAAAAGTCAATTAAAGCAATGTTTGAGTACATGAGACATATATACTCTACACTCCTCATCTGAGATGGAAACATAGACACACACATCTTTTCTCTGAGTGTGGGTTTGCTGATCAGGTTTCCTGACTTGTCTATTTGCTAATTTTTATTTCTTTGAGGCAGAATAAGGGGACTTCCCTGGTGGCCCAGTGGTTAAGAATCCACCCTGCAATGCTGGGGACTCAGGGTTGATCCCTGGTCAGGGAACTAAGACCCCACATTGCCTCGGAGCAACTAAGCCCACGTGCCACAACTTCTGAGCCTGTGCACCACCACAAGAGAGTCCGTGCACTGCAGTGAAAGATCCCGTGTGACCCAACCAAGACCCGACATGGTCAAATAAATAAATAGTGCTTTAAATTAAAAAAATAAAAGTCAGCTTTCTAAAAAAAGGCATCTGCAAAGAAACCTGCTTGTGAAATCCTTCTGCATTTTTAGGAACTGTTTACAGCTGTCTTGTCCACATCTATTTTTGACAGAAATGCCATCTGAGTGACTCTAAAGTGGTCAAGTAGTATTTACAGAAAGAAATACGTTTCCTCTCTGCTTGTTCTGAGGGCCAACACAGTGCTTCAGAGCTCAGATTGTGCAGCTGAGTGGAACAGCTGGGTCCAAACCTCAGAGCAGTAACTTCTTAGCTGTGTGACCTTGGGTAAGCTACTTAACTGCTCGGTGCCTGTTCCCCGGTTGTAAACCTGGGGTTTCGGCTATTACCATTGCTTCCTTTCCATGTAATTTTAAGTGCAATTATGTAATTATAATAACAACTACAGCTGCCACAAAACAGGTTGGGGAACAAATAGCTGACTCTTGATAAGCATCCAACTAAGCTGATGGAGTGGAAGCCCGAGGGTGTGCTTAGACCCCGGCAGGCCAAGGGCATTAGTCAGTGTGTTTTACAGAAGGAAATGCAAGGCAGCAGGTGAGCCCGGGTCAATGAGGCCAGGAGAGTTAAGAAGGACTTCACGGAACTCGCCCACCACCTCCTCCAGCCCCGGCGGCACGTGAGAATCACCTGGTGAGCTTTACCAAGCACAGGGTTCTAACACACCCAGAGGAGGGGCCTGGGCACAGGCCTTCAGAAATACTCCCACATGCCTTGAACAGGCCATAGAATGGAACGCCTGGGAGGGCCGAGCCTGCTTCTCTTACTCACAACGGAATGTAAGGTGCCCAGCGCAGTTCCTGGCCACTGTGGACACTTGACTCCCGTCTTTTAAGGAGGGATGGCGGCCACCAGGTTCCACGCACCAGGGCACAGGCCCCACTCCCGCTTCCTGGCCGCTCCGTCACACCATGGGTGGGAACCCACAAGAAACAGTTGAGGCCAGGCCTGAGAGGCAAAGATACCAAGGGAGAAGTCAGGCCTCCGCAGGAAGCCGGGGCCCCGCTGGTGATAAACACCCCCATGCTAGTTCCAGGAGGTGCCAGCGGGAGCTGTGGTTAATCATCTACCTGGTGCCATGGAAAGCAAGCAGCCATGGGTGGTGCCCCAGCCCTGGGGCCTCCTGAGCAGGTCCTTTCAGTGGACACAGGTGAGGGGGACAGGTGGCCTGGGGCAAGGGCCCTGGATCCATTCTCTTTCCCCCAACTCCAATTCTGATTTGTCTCAGCCAGGACACTTCAACCCACACGCCCTGAGCAGCCCTCCAAAACAGCATCGCAAGAGGGCAGAACACAGCAGAGGGGGTAAGTGGGAAAGGCTGAAAGGGAATGCGGTTGCTCGGCAACAGGCCCTAGGCCACCTTTGTCTGTGCTGGCGACAGCAGGCAGGTCTGGTCAGGGCCAGCCATCAGGGCGACCCCTTTTCCTCCCAAAAGTTGCTTCTCTGAGTCGGGGCAGAGCTCTGGTCTCCTGGCAGTGTCTTCAGCTTGGCCCCGCAAAGCGTGGCTCTGAAGGGTTCCCCCGACCCACCCTCTCTTAGGACACAGAGTGAGAGCAGCAGAGCCGGGTAATGGCACCTCCCTTCTTCACCTTCACTCCCTTCAACTTGCTACCAGCTCGTAGCCCGCCTGGCTCAGCCATGTTTCAAGACGACGAGTTGGTCCTGCCTCTAAGGGAGCCGGCTGAGCTCCCAGCTGTCCATTCCTTGGCTCCAGTGCGGACCTCTCAGTTCACAACTGAGGCAGGAAAACCGGGAAGGGTCTATATCAGTGCTTTTCACTTATTTTTTGGTCGTGTCACATGGTGTGCAGGCTCTTAACTCCCTGACCAGGGATCGAACCTGTGCCCCTGCACTGAGGTCAGAATTAGAGTCTTAACCACTGGGCCACCAGGGAAGGCCCTACAGCAGTGCTTTTCCGGTTCTGGCTGAGCAGGTCTCAGGGATGGGAGAGAAAGTCCCTGATCACAGCAGGGCTGTTCAGGAAAGGCCTGGGGAAGGCAGAGCGCACCGGACCACCCCACCCCTGCCCTCGGTGCCAGTCCCTGCTTTCGCTTTTGTGGAGGAGGAAAGCCCATCTGTTGCCTGCCGGAGGCACCGAGCCCCATGACCCAGTCCCTTCAATGCCCACTAACTGCAGAGGTGGCTGCTGTTCTGAGATGGCACCAGAGAATGAAGTTAGGGGAGTAGGGAGTAGCACATGGGGAGGGCCGTGGAGAAGCCCCAGCATTCAGGGCCTCTGTCCCCCCTTTCCAGGTTCAAATGGACAGAATGCTATCGAAATACTCCTGGAAGACGGAGTTCTGGCAGAACCCCTGGGACCTGGGGGGCCTGGCAGTGATCATCCTGTTCTTCACCACGGTCCTGTCTCTCGTCTTGTTTGCTGTTATCTTTGGTTTCCTCCCCATGACCAAAACGACCAACCAGAATGAAGAGTCGTGACCTGACTTTCTGCAGGCCCAGGGGGCCACTCTTAAAACACTATGTACTCTTTCTTCAAAGCCCTTTAACAGTCTGGAATTAAACATTTTTCATATGATTATCTGATAAATGCCTGTCTTCCCCACTGGTTCAAGTACCAGAAAGCAGGGGCTGGGTCTCTTTCTGTTCCCCATTGTACCCCCTTTTCTGGTGTGCCTTGCCCAGAGTCAGTACCAATCAATGTTTGCTGGTTGAACAAATGAGCAAAGGAATGGATAAACAGAGGGATGCCTGAACTGTTGGCTCTCTGAGTCTGGAGACCCTGGGAGACAGCAGAGCCCAGTACAATCTAGGCCTAAACCAAAGCAGTTCTTCCTATCTCAGGGTACAGAGGCCTCTAGGCCAGAGGTTACTTTCAACCTAATTACTATTTCTTTTTACACTCAAAGGTAAATTTGGCCACGTCATCAGTAATCAAATGCGTTTCATGGTCATGCTCAGAGAAAGTAGCTGCACACTGAGAAGAGAGGAAGCCGGCTGGATGCCCCACACTGGCCTTCATATGACCTGCATGTCTTTTCTCCCGGTCCCAGAGGTGCCCAGGTATCCCTCGCAGAGCCCCCCAGGCCCCATGCACCCCCTACAATGCAGCCTTTGTAGACATGTCCCGCCTCTGCCGACGCCATCAGGCTGGCCTGTCCCTTGCTGCCAGGTGCCCTCCCTTCGCAAACAGCTGCTTCAATGTCAACCTCAAACCAGGCTATTCTTAGAAAAGGGGCAAATGTCTGGTGGAGAAGGGGCTTTGCCTTTGTGCTATGTACCATTTGTGCAATAAAGAAACATTCTCTTTCATTCAAAGAGCAATTTCAAATCTAGCCACACCAGCCATGCTGACTCCATCCCAGGGCCTGGAAGTCCTGGCATCAGACACCCTCACATGCAACAAGAGAGTCAGGAGATAAGGCAGCTTACAGGGCAACAGGAGGCCCCCCAATGCCCGGCCCCTGACACATTAAGAGGCCCCAGCTCCCTGGGCTGAGATAGAAGGCAGAGGCCCCTGGGAGGACCTGGCCTCTTGTGTGGTGAGCTGCTGCAGCCTAGAGGTGGCAGAGCTAAGCCTCCGGACAGCCTTGCAGAGCCTCAGACTCATCCCCAACAAGAACCCAGCCGGGTGCTTTCCAGCACAGCGGACTCTGATACCCAGCAAGGACACAGAGCCCTTTCAGGACAAGCGATTCACTCAAGAAGCCGAAGGAGGCCTAATTTAGCAGTTCATAGTATGAGTGCCTACAAAGGGCTCTGGTCACAGGGACTGTGGGCAAGGGTCCTGACCACCTCTGCTGGGCGTGGTCTTGTGAGGCCAAATGAGAAATGGCTGCTTGGAGAAGGGAACAGCTTCAGCCCAGGGCCCACCAACTCATCAGTGAAGAGGAGGGGGTGAGAGTCAGAACATACGGCCCAAGTAAGAGCCTCTCTGGTCTCCAGAGGAAACCCTCAAACCTCTGCTGGACATGAGTACCGTGCACTTAATCAGCTCCATGTTTCCAGAATCTAGTCCGGCAAAAACCAAGATGGCGTGTGTGTATGAACACGTGCACGTCCCTGACAATCAGAAGATGGGGATTAGCATCTGTCCTTCCGTGAGCTTCGTGGCCATGGCCTCTCTGGTCCCCTCGGAGTCTGAAGCCATCGGCTCTGCATTTACCTTACAGCTCGCCCAATGAGCTCTAACCAATGAGGGCAGAGGAATCAAAGAGCTTTCTTGAGCCAAGCGCTATACCAATGCCAGGGCTCCCAGCCTGTCTCGAACGCTCCCGGATGCCCCTCACACAGTGTGCCCCCAGCTGCTCGGGCCCGGCGCCCACCCTGAGCAGCTAGCAGGCTCTTTCATAGGCCCTCCAGCAGCAGATGCGATCAGACAGATACATGGTTTCCAAAGTGGGCAGGCTGCTGTTGTGTTAGAAATATGCTGTCTCTCCAAGCACAATACCGCACCCTCCGCCCCCTAAGAGATAAGCTGAGCCACACGTTTCTGTTTGGGTCTGGGACGAGACTGACTACCCTACAAGTGAAGCCAGTGGTCCAGCTCCGCAGCACGTGACAACCACAATGCCAGTGGCGCAGAACTGGTCGCATCTCTTGGAACTGAGTCATTCACGGGGCCAGCCACTCCGGAAGTGGGTAGAGTGGGATGGGTGGGTGACCGCCCAAAATACGCAACGAATCCTCACAGGGCCAGAGTTTCTGAGGCCCTCCATGGAAAAGTGGGCGGTACCACCTTCCATGCCCCCTGACAGGAAACATCCCACACGACGGCCCTCAGCAGGCAGGCATCCCTTGCTGGCCCAAGAGCTGCCCTACATGAGCTGGTTAACGCATGGTGACAGGGGAGGGAAAGGTCTCAACACTTGGCTCCACACGAGATACGTCACTCACCCTGACTCTTCGCAGAAGGCCACCAGGGCATCAAAGGCCAAGACTGCAGCTTTATCAGATGCTTTGTTCCCTCTCTTTTCCTGGAGACAAGAAACAACTGTTCAGCAAAAGTCTCACATAGTTGGATGACCACACAGCCCAACAAATGATGAGACAGAAAAAACGGAAGGGACACTAATTAAGACATTCACGAAACAGCCTCCTCCACACCTGACCATGCATCACCTGAGCAGCTTTTGGAAAATAGAAATTCCCCAAAGTTCCAGCTCTAGTCAGGGCAGGTCCCAGTCACTTTTTTAAAGCAATTTCAGGTGACTCAGTTCCAGAAATAGGCTATCTCGCTTAAGGGGTACCTATATATACCTAAGTATGTACATATGTACATATACTCTTTATCTGTTTTTGTCATGTGGGATCTTAATTCCTAGACAAGGGATCAAACCTCACCCCTTGCGGTGGAAGCACAGAGTCTTAACCGCCGGACCAGAGTCTTAACCACCGACCACCAGGGAATTCCCAACCTGTATTTTAAAATTTAAATAGATATTGCCAGATTGCTTCCCTCCGCAAAAGACTGTAACACTGCATTTTTCTCTTGGCAAAGTGTAGACACTCCTTCCTACACGTGCCCACTAGCAACAGGGTTTGAGCTCTTTTACACGTGTGTCAGATTCTAGTTTAATTTGCACTTCCTTGACTACTACCAGATTTTAACATCTTTGGATATATCACTTGATGAGTTTTTCTGGGAATTTTTGTTTCATATCCTTTATTTTTTCTTGTCAGTTGGGGAAAGCTCTCTATTAATTGCCCACTTTAACCTTTGGTTTACCTTTTACATTAAATATTTTTCCAGGTCTATTATTTATCTATTGCCTCTCTTGATGGTACCTTCACCACACAGAATTTTTCCACAGGTTCAGGATTTATAGAAATTTAAGATTATTTATGTATCCAAATATTTGGTTTTTTGAAAAGATAGCTTTGTGGATTTTTAATTTATATTACAAAAGTATCTTCACCGGGATCTCCAGCCCCAGGTGACACACAGGACTAATGTTAATCCTTTTTCTTTGGGCCACACAGTTTTTAGGATCTTAATTTCTTGACCAGGGATTGAACCTGGGGCCATGGCAATGAAAGCACCAAGTCCTAACCACTGGACCACCAAGGCAGGCTTGATCCTGACTATATAAAATAACACACACACAACAGACTGTACGAAGATAAACTAAGCATAAAGAAAAAAGTCTAACCTTGTTACAAGCTATCTACCAACACCACCCTATTCGCCTCCTTGTACTTTCGAGCCTCAGGAGCACCCCTCCAGATTACAGAAGCTCCATCTGGGTTCAGAAATACGCCGTGTGAAATGGTGGGGCGATGGGTTCGGGCAGGAAGGCTCTTACTGTCCAGGACTCACCTGGAGTTTTGCAACTTCCTTCCTGATCAGGAAGCTGACTTGGTCGCGGTCGCTCCTGGAATAGTAGAGGCGGCACCAGGACGGCTTTCCATCTCTGCCCGCCCGGCCAGACTCCTGGTAGTACCCAGCCATAGACTTGGCAATATTCCAGTGGGCAACAAACCTAGGATCCAAGGGACAACCAGCGTGAGATGTGGGGGGCAAGCCGAGGGGAGGAGAGGCGCTGGGAGGGCGGAGCAGGGCCCTTCACAGGGGCCAGGAGCCGGGAGGCTGGCAGGGAGAGACGGGACCCCAGAGTAACAAGGCTAGGATGTTTGCAGCCTGCCGGCAGGCCTCCCTACCACAGAGCAGCCCATAGAAAAAGGGGGGATTTAAATAAGATTAGGACACTTAGGAGCTGGATAAGTCCTCGACAACATCTCTAAAGAGCAAAAAAGATAACATTTACTAAATACCTACTATGAGCCAGTGTACATGTTTGTCTTGTTTAATCATTACAGTCATCACCATGTGAGCTAACCTCATTTTATAGACAATAAACTTGGGATTCAGAAAAGTAAATTCGTACTAGGGGATGGTAGAGCTAGGATTTGAGTCTAGGGCTGTCTGATTCCAAAGCTGGCCCCTAACAAGACACAGCTAACCCAGGGTTCAAGCCCTGCTTCCCAAGTCCATGCTCTCAAGTGTGGCTCGCGGTCTAATTCCTACCCTGACCAAGGCAGGGTCACTGTGAGGCTTAATGAGACCAACTGTGCAAAAGTGCTCTGTAAGTCACACAAGGCATTACTGTTGGTATTAATCTGAGCAAAGGACTTGGGGCTGTAGCTCATAATGTCTCCAGAAGGTCAAGAGTGGCTGGAGGTAAAAGACACCGCAACAGTGGCCAGTGTGGGGGCTAGGAGGCTGGGACACACCCATCTCTGCTGGACTGTCCAGTAAGCAGCAAGAAGGGGAGACAGTAACAGGATCTTTGCCTTTGCCTTCCCATAGGGGTGGCTTTAAGATACTTCATTGCACTCTCTCACAAGCTCCAGTTGCTAAGATGAGAGTGAGCAGGGCTGTATTAAAGGGTGAGCCTGAGGGTTGGCCGTGCTTCTCTGCCACCAAGGGGCAGACCACACAGGACTGTCAGCATCTGGACTATGTACCAGGGACGCTGTCCTGGGGCGTCCATTCCCCGCTCCCTCCCCCCGGCCCTAGAAGGACACAGAGTCCTGGTCCTCGAGGCAGAGCACCAGGTGGCTCGCCCCACCCTGAGCCAGGGCCCAAATGGCAGAATCAGACAAGAACCAGAACTCACCTGACATTGGCTTTGTCCACTCCCATCCCAAAACTAATGGTCGCCACAATCACAGGGACCTTCTCCTCCATCCACTCGCTCTGCACCAGTGTTCTTTCAGGAGCCTTCAGCCCTAGAACAGAGAGGGTGAGGAAGGAACTCGCATCTCTCGTGGGTTTCCCCTGGGGCCTACCTGCACACACACTGTGAAACCATCACCCACCAGGTGTATGACCTTGGGTCAGGCACTTAAGCCACCGAGCCTGAGCCAGTCAACATAAAGACCCTGGCCTGTGCGTGGCAAAGGTTCTCTCATAAATGTGAGAGCCAGGATTCAAACCCAAGTCCAGGGACTTCCCTGGTGGTGCAGTGGCTAAGATTCCGTGCCTCCAATGCAGGGGGCCTGAGTTCAATCCTGGTCAGGAGCTAGATCCCACATGCCACAGCCTAGAGTTCGCATGCCACAAGAAGTGCCACGACTAACACCCAGTGCAGCCAAATAAACACTACAAAAAGCAACCCCCAAACATCCACGTCGTTACTGGCTTCCAGAGCCTGTGCTCTTGCCTCAGCACCAATTCCTGGACTAAAACAACTCATCACCTGCTGCTGGGTGGGCACAGGGTGACGACAAGAATTCAGGAGAACCTTTTACATCTCATTCATGTCTAGGCACCTTTTTGTGGATTTAAGTGAATCATTTTAGCTCTGCCTGGGTATCTGGAACTAGATGATGGACCATCTGATCAGCCAGGATTCTTAAGGAATAAGAGACTGGCTAAGAGGCTTCTCCGAGTGAGGAAAGCCACGGAGCCCAGGCGCCCCTTACCTGCGTGGTATGCCTTGGCGTTCACGCCCCTGTAACTGAGCTCTATGGCCAGCTGTTCACAGGCCTCTCTGGTTCTGCAGTAGATGATGCCGCAGCCGGACAACTGAATGTGGAGACACAGGGAGAAAACGAGCATTGGGAAAACAAAACACTCAGCCCATCATACTGTGGCCGCTTCAGAAGTGGCTCTTTCCGCCTCACAGTCTCCTCTGAGACAGACCACCTAGCACAGCCCCGCCACTTTCTAACAAGGCGGGACTGGCTCAGAACTCAACCTTTCCAACCTTTCTGCCTCCTCCCCTCAAGCCCTGGATAGGTCTGCAAAGGAGGAATCCAGGAACCCCAGTAGGTGAAACAATGCCAGGAAACCAAAACGCTTGTGTGAGAGTTTTAAGAAGCTACAGCTGGGGCTTCCACCACAAGGAGCACAGGTTCGCGCCCTGCTCAGGGAACTAAGATGCTACATGCCACACAGTGCTGCTGCTGCTGCTAAGTCCCTTCAGTCGTGTCCGACTCTGGGCGACCCCATAGACGGCAGCCCACCAGGCTCCCCTGTCCCTGGATTCTCCAGGCAAGAACACTGGAGTGGGTTGCCATTTCCTTCTCCAATGCATGAAAGTGAAAGTGAAGTCGCTCAGTGTCCGACTCTTAGTGACTCCATGGACTGTAGCCCACTAGGCTCCTCGGTCCATGGGATTTTCCAGGCAAGAGTACTGGAGTGAGTTGCCATTTCCTTCTCCAATGCGTGAAAGTAAAGTCGCTCTGTTGTGTCCGACTCTTAGTGACCCCATGGACTGCAGCCTTCCAGGCTTCTACATCCGTGGGATTTTCCAAGCAAGAGTACTGGAGTGGGGTGCCATTGCCTTCTGCGCCACACGGTGCAGCCCCTCAAAAAAAGAAGCTACAGCTAGTCCTGGCTAAGAAAGCTGGAAAAAACCAAAGTTTTCAGAAACGAGAATCTATCTCTATGCTGCGGCTAGCACCCCGCTGGCCCTTCGACCCCTGACTTCGGTGCCCTCACCCCTTTATCAGCCTTCTGTCCAAGAGCCTTAAGGCAGAAGTCCCTCAGGTTCCCATAAGGATCAGGAAGCAGTTCCTTGAACTGCACGTCATAGAAGAGGTTGGCCCGGAAGCAGGGAGTCTTGAAGACAGCAACGGGCTGCTTCAGGTGCAGGGCAGCAAACACATCCTCTCGGACCTGCGGGGTGGCCGTGGCGGTCAGAGCCACGCACGGGGCGTCTGCCAGGCGGGAGCGCAGGGCTCCCAGACGCAAGTAGTCAGGGCGGAAGTCGTGCCCCCACTGGGAAACACAATGAGCTTCATCCACCACCAGGTAGGAGAGCAGGTGGCGAGACACCAGGGAGTTCAGGGTGGGCTGGAAGGAGGCGGAGGCCGCCATCTCCGGAGTGATGTACAGAAGCTTGGTCTGGGGCTTTTCCTGCTCCAGGTCAGAGAGCAGCTCCTTTCTCTCCTGCACCGAGAGCTTCGAGTTCAGGGAACTCACTCGGACCTTCAGAGCCAGCAAGTGGTCCACCTGGTCCTGAAGGCAGAAGGGGGAGAGGCCCAGAGCAGACAGTAAGTGGCCCTCAGGACTCAGAGGTAAATGTCACTGTGACTCCCTGAGGGTAGTTCATAGGCGTAAATTATCCTCCTCCCACCCTCCAACGTTGTCTTCTCTTTGCATAAAAGAGGTAAAGATGAGGAAGTCGTGGAAGTGTGGAGCTAGACAGACAAGGCTTTAATCCCAGCTCAACTGTTGTTCTCAGCCTTGCCTGCTTTCTTTCTCCTTTTCTTCATGGTGGATGGCTCTTACCCACACAGCCACACTTCCTCATTTCTGATTCTACCAGCCCAGCTGCAGGCTTTAAATATAGCCAGAAGTACAGTTAACAACATCCCAACAAGTTTCTCATCTGTTTTTCTGTCTCACAACTGTGTGCCCATCAGAAGCAAGCAGAACATACCAGGGATTCCCCCATATCAATTTACCTCTCTACCCATCTGCATCTTCTAGAACATCAACAATGCACGTGTATACATATGAGAATGTATGTGTACGTACACATACAGTTCCATGTTCCTCCAGACAAAAAGTTACAAAGGAAGGTAAGAACCTCAGGCCATCAAAACAGAGAGGACTCAATCATAACCCACCAGAGTGATATGCACTAGTGGAGAACCCCACACTTAGGCAATTCAGAAACCCAATACAGAAGGACAAAGACAAATCAAAGAAAAGCAAGAGGCAAAAGACCAGCGAAAGAAGTAAAACTTCCAGCTACCAAAAAAAAAAAAGTCCCCTAAACTTTCTGGCCTGCCATCCTCATTCACCTGAGCCTCACCTGAATCAAAGCAATGAGAGGAGAGACCACGATGGTGATGCCTTTAGCCAACAGAGCAGGGAGCTGATAGCAGAGGGACTTTCCTGCCCCAGTGGGCATGCACACAAAGACATCCTTATCACCTGCAAAAGACAAGACAGCAACGTATATTTCCCTCCTCGAGGCTGTTGACAATTTAAGGATAATGTAAGAAAAACCCCTAGTAGAGTGTCTGGCACATGGAAGGGTCTCAATATAATTGCAATTCCCTTCCCAGCCTTTCTAGGAAAAGGGGAGCGATCCAGGGAGATTCAGCAATGCCAGCCAATCATTTCCAGAAGTGGTAACAACTACAAGGGTAAGGAGTCAGAGTCTGCTGGGACACAGATGGCTGAACTGAATCAGGTTGAGTTGAATCAGGATTCAATGAAAGCTGAATCCTTCTAGATGGGTGAGCGTATCTGCGTAGACATGGATACAATATCACTTAGAGGGATTTTGTTTATAAATGTTACAGTGTCACTGACATTACATTCCTGCTCCACACTTGACAACTTTCATCTATCAACACAGCTCCGGTTTATAATGTTATTACTCATTCCCTACTTGGGACCCAAGCCACTCTATCTTCAACAAAGAAATTACCTGGAAGATGACTGCCTTAAGACTATTCCTGCCAACTACATCCCCACCCCCATCCCCCACACACTGCTGTCTACACCAAAGAAAAGAGAATGGAAATATATAGTGTTTTCAAAGACAACCTTAGCTCTGACTGTGAATTATCAGAATCAGAACAGTTGGGTGGTTCTGCTGATAAAACTGTAAGTTTAGGGTGACATGTCTACATCTCCAAAACCAAATATGGCCCAAAGGCGGGGAGGTAGGAAGGGTCAGAAGGAAAGTGCTCTGCAGGGAATTCCCTGGTGGTCCAGTGGCTAAGACTCTGTGCTCCCGATACAGGGGGGCTGGGTTCGATCCCTGGTCAGGGAACCAGTTCCCATGTGCCACAACTAAGACTCTCTGCGGCCAAATAAATAAAGATAAATATAAAAAAAAAAAAAAAAGGAAAGGGCTCTGCAGCAGCACAAATGTAAACACAGGTAGTTTGGTAATGTTACCTTTCACTACAGCCAGGATCGCCCTCTCCTGCAAAGGCGTCTTAAAAGAGTCAAACCCAAAGACCTTTTTCAACGTGCTCCGGACTCGACGCTCAGGGTCAAAAGGAAAGGAAGGGTGGGTACTCATCTTTACCAACAGTGGCCAAAGGTTAAGGCAAAGGTGATGATCATATGGCTGCAACTAGAAACCTCTTTTCTGCTTTTAAAAGACTGCTTATCTTTCTCTATGAGTATACATTTGCTTTATTATACTCAAACAATGCACTATTTTCAAGTAATATAGCTCCAGGTGAAGAGCCTGGAGCAATACATTCTTGAGTAATTAACATCTCTATTTTTATGCTCAGTGAAAATAAAATCTTCGAACTATCCCAGGCCACCGTACAGCGCAGAGCTAGAAATCAGATCACGAGAAGAAACACAAATGTCTTAGGAACAGTTTGGAGAAGATGGAATTTTTTTCCTAAGATCCACCCTCTACTCCATAAGCACTGCCACTGACAACCATTCTTCCTCCGGGACCTGACCCCTTCTTCCCATCACCCTCTCCCCCGCCTCCCGGAGGACAGCTCTCCCCTTTTCCTCTACTCAGGCCCAGATCTGCTCATTTCTCCCTTCCCCAGCGAAAGCCTCCCTCTCTTAACCCCAAGATATCAGAGCCGGCCGTGGGCTCCGAGAAGCGAAGGGCTCTTGTCGGGCCGCTGATGCCCGCTGGCTCGGGAACTACTCGAAGACCCTCATACACCTCAGGTAACTGAAAAGCCAAACTGCTGGGAAAGCAGTGTCAGGTAAATCCCACAGAAGCTTGGGTCCGTCGCGCAGTGATGACGTTAAGCAAGCGTTGGCATGAGGGGCGGAGCCAGGCGCCGAAAGAGCCGTTTTGATTGGTTCCGGTCTGGAAGGGGCGCGGGGTCTCCTGGGATCCGGAAGAAGTCGCCTTTCTGCGCGGAAGTCGGCTCTTTGGAGTCATAGAAGTGAGCCATACCGGGGCTGTGGAAATAAGATGGCGGGGAAGAAGAATGTTCTGTCGTCTCTGGCTGTTTACGCGGAAGATTCAGAGCCCGAGTCTGACGGAGAGGCTGGAGTTGAAACGGCAGGCAGCGCGGCTGGTGAGGCCCGAGAAGGGAACCGGAAAGGGAGAATCAGGTTACTGCTCCCCTAGCCGGCGGGAGGGAAAGAGATGGTCATTGTACCCCAAGTATCGGGCCCCGGAGCCCTAAAGGGCGCTCAGGATCCTGGGTTAGACCGAGCGTTGTATGCTCTGTAGCACGAATGGACCGTCTCCTTCCTTGGATTCGATTATCCTTCCGTAATTTACTGAAAGTCTCCGTGCTGGGCATGGTGCTGGGCAGAAGGATGGACAAAGGGGAGAGAGGATCCAAGCCTGCTGAACCATTACCTGTTTTCTCCGGGCTTGTTTGTGGGGAAGAACGAATCTTTTAATTAATAATATGCCCTAGACATATCTTGGAGCTTTGTACCTCCGGTCTCCACTGCGAGAGAGTAGATCAGTAGATCTGGGGAAGGACCTGAGCATTTGTGATCCTTCCAAGGCTTCTTGGCGATTCCGTTACTTTGTGAGTTGTTTAAAGCCCATCATTATTTTGTTACCGTACTCAAAGTTGAGAGTAACAGTAGTAAGAAGTGGGAACAGATTTATATGGGAGTGAAGAGAGGCAGCAAATTACCCAACACATTTGAGCCTTGGTTTCCTCATCGGGAAGCGATGGAGGGGCTTGGACTGTTAGCTTCTCAGTGCAAGTGGTCTTGGCCTGTCTGGAAGTTCTCTGCTGGTAATTTGCATTGTTTGGTGGGGGTTGTTGTTTTTGTTTTAAACATAGGAAAAGATTTTGTTTCTCAAGTAGATATGATTGGGAACCTCTCAAGGCACCCCTGTTTTAAGGTTCAGTTCCTAGGGGAGGACTCACAAAAATGAGGATGACAGAGTCCTCATCTTGTATGAGAAGACTAGTTCACTGGTGCCTATTATACAAAGTAGACATAGGCAGATCAAAAGAGGGGCTTAAACAACGTGATATAACAGTTCAGAGAAAAGTATGCTTCAGTTGGCATAGGTGGATTGGAAGCATTAAAAATGAAACTTAATATTACTTGGTTTTCTTTCCTGTTCTTTTAATGAATTCATACACTAAATTTTGTAGTCTTCCCCAAAACGGAATCTGGGCCAGTGGTCACTTAAATGAGATTTAGGTTTTCCTTGTCTCTTCAGAGATAGTCCTGGCCACTCAAATTATTCAAGTGTTTTTCTCCATTCTTTTCCCCAGTCATTCATCTTATTTTTCTCTTCTGTTTAAGAGGAGAAAGGCGGCTTGGTATCCGAAGCCTATGGAGAGGATGACTTTTCTCGCCTTGCAGGTGACGAAGATGGTTATGAAGAGGAGGAGGATGAGAACAGCAAACCGTCGGTAGGTAAATCTATTCCCAAATCCACAGCTGCTCAAAGCATCATTTCATTTGTCGGAAACTTTCTGACCTGTACCAACAGTGTTCCATTTCCCCCTCCCCCCCTTTTTGATGTGTTTAGTATCAGTTGAGAAAATTGGATTGGATATCCGTAGTTCTCTTTGAAAATCTAATTTTTTTCACCTGAACCATTTTGTATTAACCTTTGTATTGAAACTTGGAGGCAACAATAGTGGACAATTTTATTTAACCCAGATATCAAAGGTGTTTTATATTGGTTTTCCCTGTTTAGATAATTTATTCCATTTGAAACAGTGCATTCATCCCAATTGATGTATCATTTATATCTGTAGTCAATTCTGTGTTATTTGTAATCTCGGTTGGGGCTCGTTCAAATCTTTCAGTTTATTAAAAAGACTGGGAAGGACCGTTATTTGTGATTTGATATTTATTAAATCCTTTCTTGATGTTCTACTTGGCACTTTTTATCAGAGTGTTCTTGATCATCAAATCTTGCTTAAAGTTTAGTATGTGCTGACTAGCAAAGAAAAGAGAACTTGCATCTTAATTTAACCAGAAAGACTTTAGATACACTGTCACCTAAAATTTAAAAGTTCAGAGAACTTAAGTCTAGAGAAAAACAAGGACTCAGACTGGTGCTTAACACAGACATACAAACTTGTATCTCAATATAAAATCTGGCTGGTTAGCAACAGCTTTAATTAAAACACCTAATGAATTCGTGATGGACAGGGAAGCCTGGTGTCTGCTGTCAATGTGGTCGCAAAGAATCGGACATGACTGAGCGACTGAACTGAATGTTCTGTTATTTGTTTGAAAATGTTATGCATTGCTACATAAACGTTAGAGTTAAAATGCTTTACAAATTAAACAAAATGCGTTTTGTATATTCTGTTCTTTTGGAAGATATTTTTATCCCTTGAGGTTTCCCCTCCCCCATTATTGCTGATAATTCAGAATTGACTAAAATTGTTTAGAAAAGCTTTGTAAGTTGTTTCATTTTCCTGACTGTTCTTAAGTGAGTACATACTGGCTTAACATCCAGTAACTATTTTCTTCAGCAAATTTGCATAATGTGTGTTTTTGAGGTGTTCTTCTGCATTTACTTTGCATAGAATTTTCACCATATTTAAGCTTTATTTCACATTTTAGTAAAATCCTCGCATGCAGTCCCAATATAGACATTCTAAAATGTGCCTGTATTTAGCTGAGCTACATCTCTGATTATTTGGCCTGATTGGTTTCATTTACAGCAGATGTATTTAAAAGCTGTGGCTCTCTTGACACCTTGCAGAACAATTCAATCTCAATACCATCAGGCTAGTTGAAGTCTCTCAGGTGGTGGTTATATTCACATCTGGTGTGCTCTTTTATATGGGGAGGGGGGCATTAGAGTGATTGAAAACAGCATTTTCAAATGAAACTTTCCATTGGATGTGAAATTACAGCTCCCGTGCATTGGGGTGTGCTCATGGTGGAACAGACACGGGAGACAGCTGCCTGACAAGGTAGCTGATCTTTGACCTTCATTGGGTTTCAGTGTAACGGTGGACTAGCTTGTGTGAGGCCAGGGCACGCATTGGAAAATGTTGTGCCCACATGGTGCTCTGTGTCAGGCAGGCCATTTGGATAAGGAACAAGGCTGCCTAGAAAGGGTTAGTTCTCCAAAAGCCTGGATGTAGGCGGGGTTCCCTCAGCTGGGTCCCAGGACAGTCCTGCCTTTCCCAGATCACTTGCCCTGGTCATTTGGTGCTGATGTGCAGATGTTGCTGGGTTGACGTACTCAGGTATAGCGTTAGGGTGAAGGGTCATGGCACTCAGAGAGGTGAATGCTGTCACGGGAGCTCGGAGTCTGATGTCTTTGTGTACATAAAAGGCAAAGAAGGAAAAAAAGATTCCTGTACTTTGAAATCATGGGTATTTCATTGGCAACTCCATGCCTGCTTTATCCTGTGGGGCCTGATCTTCTTTTCTCAAGTGTATTGCAACCTTTCTCTGTGTTTGTGTGTGTAGTCTTTAATCTCAGGCATTTTCACTGATATAGACTATGGCTCTGCTGGAGTAAGGACTTTGAGCAGCTGATGTTCTGTTTTTCCTACCCAGAACATCTCTTTTTCCCCTCCTCTTTCTCTGGAGCCTGGGTCATACGGTAGGGGAGGGATTCTTGGTGGGACGACCCAGGCTGGGTAAATTTGTTCCATACCCTAGTTGTGCATGTGAGAACCTCAGGCCCACTCCTTTAAGCTTAATCCTCTAAATTCTTTGTCTTGTAGGAAGATGACGATTCAGAGACTGAAAAACCTGAGGCTGATGACCCAAAGGTATTTGGTGTTGGCTGTGGTGGGGTGGCTGGATATGAACAAGGCATTTTTAACATCATGGCTCAGTTCATATGTCCGGTTCCAGATCTGTCCCACTAACATACCATGTAACCAGTGTGATTTGGGGGGGTGGGGGTGGGGATCAACCCAGCTTCAAGAGAACTGGAGACCACCCTGGACTGTCTTGAGGCAGCTTAATTTGCAGCCCCTACCTGTTCTCTAAATCCAGGTGGGCTTTGTGGGTCTGTGCCCCTGCAGGTGGGTTAGGTGTGGGAATGTTTTTAGAATCAGGAAACCACAAGGGCTGCCTCATGCACTGTGGGTTCTCTTTAGTTGTCCAGACGTGAAGAAGGGCCATAGAGGGCCACACAAAATGAGACCTCTCCCAGCTATTGGGGATGTTGAGCCTAAGCCTTGTTTTTCCAAGCAAGTGCCCTTCCACCCTCCAGTAAACCATACAGAATGGTTTGTTTTGAAACAGCATGGTCATTTCTTATTTTTCATCCCAGTAGCAGCTGAGAGTAATTCACACATCTTTGACCCCATTGTGATAAAGGTTAAGACACATACACACAGCCCGCCCCTATCCCCCATGTTAGGGAGCCCTTGGAAATCAACACAAAACCCCGCCTTCAGGGTGACCCAACGCAGTTCTCGTGGAGGGTGAGCGTCGGAACCAGACTGAGCTCCACCAGCTCAGACGTCCTCTGGTCCCCAGTGGCCAGCAGAGGCCCCAGGGTGGGGGCGGGGCAGAAAGCCCGAGTCCTCGTGGCATCTCCCAGGACTAGAAGCGGCCCCCAGCATGCGTTCTGTGTGTTCCCTGTGCTTCATCCTCCCCCAGCTTCCTCTTCTGCCGAAGCTGGCATCACACTGTCTTCCAGGTCTTAGTCTCCGCCTCAGACCTTTCCTACCCCTCCCTCTTCAGGAATTTTTCTGTCACATTTAAGTTTTATTTCGGTCAATATTTGACAGTCCTTTTGCTTTTCAAACCATTAATTTTGCATATTTCTGCCTTAAGTAAGTGAAGTTTCTAGTGTTAGGATGTGTCACTGGAGATGTCATTTATTTTGTTAGCAAATGAGTTGATGTCATAACTCTCTTTTCCACTAGATGGCCCTCCTTCCTACGTTGGCTTTTTAAGATCTGCTTTTAATTTTTTACTATAGCACTTTTCAAAAGTTTTTTTTTTTTAATTGGAGGATAATTTTTACAGTGTTGTGTTACTTTATGCTGTACAACAGTGTGAATCAGCTGTAAGTATACATATATTCCTTCCCTCTTGAACCTCCCACCCACCCCCCAATTTGGTTTCTTTACACAGTCAAAAGCAAGAATCCCAAAGAACTTCTGTTCATTTTGGTTTTATCTTTTGATGTTTTAAATATATTTTTTTAATTTAAAAATAACATATCTATTACATACTAACATAAGTAACATTTTTATGAGAAATTATCACCAAAAAAAAGAACAAAAAATGGTATTAGCATTTTACAAGTCTCCTTAATGTCTAATGTCTAGTTGAATAGGCAGCTATTAATAGGTTCTTATAGCTGCTTCTGTGTTCGGTCTATTGCATTATGTTGTTTTGGTTGAAGAATTTGAGGAAACTGGCTTGATGCAGGCAGGTCATTGAAAAAGAGTATTTTGGTAGCCCTACAAGTCCTTGAGGGTGTACTCTGACGCTTCATCAAAACTCAGCAGATGGTAGTTTCCTAAAGGTTAGTTGCAACAGGAATGTGAATCCTTATCAATGAACTTTTCGTTCTCTGCTTCCTTAAAATCCTTGGGTCTCTTGCAATATAAATGCCTCTTTTTCTCCTGCTTGATATCACATCATCAGACACTGGTGATTTGGACAGTGTCGGCTCACTGCATTATGTGGGTCTCCTAAATGTTGACACATTTTGTTTTACAGTGTCAAAAAAAATGCTTATTTGTTAACAACATTACTGATCTCATCAGACAGTCAATAAATATCAGACAGCGGTCATGATCACAGTGGGAAGTAGGTATTTTCTCAGATTCTAGTCTTTGCTAGAGAATATGAATCTTATCGCCAGTAAATAACCATGAGAGAGTGACAGATTTAGTCTTTAAGAAAATGCCTGCCAACTACATAAGTCTGAATAACTAGTTTGTCAGTTACTTTTTCAAGCGAAAATGATGTTCCATGAAGAAAGCAGCTTGTTCAGCATGTAACCCAGTCACACAAAATGTTAAAAAAAAAAAAAAGAACTCAGAGAGGTCAAGGATCAAGGTTAATCATTTTTACTGCTTCACCAGGGATATTCCTAAGTGAAATTGACTTTTTTTTTTAAATCGAGAATTAACTATTGCTAAATCTGTGTCTCTGCCTCAGTGTAGTCTAAAGGGACAACAAGTTACATTGTTACTTCTGTAAATGTAACAGTGAAAGTGAAGTTGCTCAGTCTTGTCCCACTCTTTGCAACCCCATGGACTGTAGCCTACCAAGCGCCTCCATCCAAGGGATTTTCCAGTCAAGAATACTGGAGTAGGTTGCCATTTCCTTCTCCAGGAGATCTTCCTGACCCAGGGATTGAACCCGGGTCTCCCGCATTGTAGGCAGACACTTTACCATCTGAGCCACCAGGGAAGTCCTGTAACCGTGAAAAGGGCAAATAAATATCTTACTCAGTGTTCTACAAAGGAGTTTTGACCCTGTAGACCCCCAGGGGTCCACAGATCAACTTTGAGAACCACTGTTCTTCAAAACCAAAAATCTTGGGTGGGTAATGTTCGTTAACTGACAGCTCCTTTCATGGCCCTCTGCATGTCCATTGGCTGCTAGCCTCATGGGGGTCTTGAGCCATGTTGAGGGCAGCAGAGCATCCCAAGGATGATAAACCTGCATCATCAAATCTGCCTCGTTTGTTTCATGAGGATTAACAAATGTAACAGACACTTAGCTTTCAGCAGCCCCACGCGGAACTCAAGGAATATAGAGAATTGCAGGGAAGATGTTTGCCTTCACATAACGAAGTCAAGTGGGCCTTAGGAAGCATCACTGCGAACAAAGCTAGTGGAGGTGGTGGAATTCCAGTTGGGCTATTTCAAATCCTAAAAGATGATGCTGTGAAAGTGCTACACTCAATATGCCAGCAAATTTGGAAAACTCAGCAGTGGCCACAGGACTGGAAAAGGTTAGTTTTCATTCCAATCCCAAAGAAAGGCAGTGCCAAAGAATGCTCAAACTACTGCACAATTGCTCTCATCTCACACGTTAGTAAAGTAATGATCAAAATTCTCCAAGCCAGGCTTCAACAGTACATGAACGGTGAACTTCCAGGTGTTCAAGCTGGATTTAGAAAAGGCAGAGGAACAGAGATCAAATTGCCAACATCCGTTGGATCATCAAAAAAGCAAGAGTTCCAGAAAAGACATCTGCTTTATTGACTGTGCCAAAGCTTTTGACTGGATCACCATAAACTGTGGAAAATTCTTAAAGAGATGGGAATACCAGACCACCTGACCTGCCTTTTGAGAAATCTGTATGCAGGTCAGGAAGCAACAGTTAAAACTGGACATGGAACAGCAGACTGGTTCCAGATCGGGAAAGGAGTACATCAAGACCGTATATTGTCACCCCGCATATTTAACTTATATGCAGAGTACATCATGAGAAATGCTGTACTGAATGAAGCGTAAAGCTGGATTTAAGATTGCCGGGAGAAATATCAATAACCTCAGATATGCAGATGACTCCACCCTTATGGGAGAAAGTGAAGAACTAAAGAGCCTCATGTTGAAGAGGAGGGTGAAAAGGTTGGCTTAAAACTCAACATTCAGAAAACTAAGATCATGGCATCTGGCCCATTACTTCATGGCAAATAGATGGGGAAATAGTGACACACTTTATTTTGGGAGGCTCCAAAATCACTGCAGATGGTGACTGCAGCCATGAAATTAAAAGACACTTGCTCCTTGGAAGAAAAGTCATGACCAACCTAGACAGCATATTAAAAAGCAGAGACATTACTTTGTCGACAAAGGTTCATCTAGTCAAGGCTATGGTTTTTCTAGTAGTCATGTATGGAAGTGAGAGTTGGACCATAAAGAAAGCTGAGCGCCGAAGAATTGATGCTTTTAAACTGTGGTGTTGGAGAAGACTCTTTGAGAGTTCCTTGGACTAGAGGGAGATCCAACCACTTTATCCTAAAGGTAATCAGTCCTGAATATTTATAGGAAGGACTGATGCTGAAGCTGATGCAGAGAGCTCACTCATTTGAAGACCCTGATGCTGGGAAAGATTGAAGGCGGGAGGAGAAGGGGACGACAGAGGATGAGACGGTTGGATGGCATCACTGACTCAATGCACATGAATTTGAGTAAACTCCTGGAGTTAGAGATGAACAAGGAAGCCTGGCATGCTGCAGTCCATGGGGTCGCAAAGAGTCAGACACGACTGAGCGACTGAACTGAACAAAGAACCGCTCATCTTCTCAGGCCAAAAGTGGGTCAAGCTGCTTCAGGAGGTAGTCAACTCTGTTTCTGGGCCTTTTATGAAACCACTAGTCACCAGTGTCCTAAAAGAAATGTGAAGGTTGGAGTTGGAGTAAACCCCCAAGGTGCTTCTTTGGAAAGGACTTGGCATTGTGGATAAGCAAAGTTGTGTATTTTCCAACTTTATTATTCTGTTGACTTTGGGGAGTACAAAAGTAGAATACGGAGACTGAAAGCGGCCCTCATTTTATCCCGCTGATGTTTGCGGTTACCTGTGAGTGCTGCTGCTGCTAAGTCGCTTCAGTCGTTTCCGACTCTGCGACCCCATAGACGGCAGTCCACCAGGCTCCCCCGTCCCTGGGATTCTCCAGGCAAGAACACTGGAGTGGGTTGCCATTTCCTTCTCCAGTGCATGAAAGTGAAAAGTGAAAGTGAAGTCGCTCAGTTGTGTCCGACTCTTAGCGACCCCGTGGACTGCAGCCCACTAGGCTCCTCCGCCCATGGGATTCTCCAGGCAAGAGTCCTGGAGTGGGGTGCCACTGCCTTCTCTGACCTGTGAGTGCAGAGTCCCATATTTGGGAATTTGAGGAAGAAATGAGACTCTCCAGGCCCCACTGTCCCCACCCCCCTACTCCCCCAACATAGGGAGCCTGTGTTCCTGATCCATCAGCCCAGGGTGGCAGGGATCGGGCCCTGGGGTTGGCCCTAAACCAGGGAAGAGGGGCTTGGAGGAGGTGGCAGAGTGTCCCGCAGGCAGCAGGATGCCGGGCACTTATGTTCCATCAGATCTTGTTCTCACCTCGCCTCAGCAAGCAGCCAGACTCAGGAGTTCCGGTTACTGAACAGAAGGTGGCGCTGCTGTGCTAGACAGAGGCAGACCGGCCGGGGCAGCCCTCTGGCTCCTCACTGCAGGGATGGGCCCCCGAAGCTCAAGTGCTTCCTCCATCTGTTTGCCCTTGGCCCACGAGTTTCCCTTTCGCCACCCTCCTTTGTCCTTGTTTTACCTTGGTTGCCCTGAAACTTTTCCCCTTGTTTATTTTTTTCCCCACTCCCACTGTTCCTGTAGATAAAGGTATTTCCACTCAACCCACTGTCCCTGACACGCTCTCTCTTCCTCTGCAAACAAAACACGGGCACTGATGAGCTGGCACAAGGTGAGCTGGAGCAGCCTGTGGGCAACTCACTGGGAGGCCGAGCCTCCCATTGCGGGGCGAGGCGCGCTGGTCCAGGCTTTGACCCGGGGAAGGAATCCTCCAAGCCCAAGGAGCAAACATCTGTCAAAACAAAATAGTGTTTCTGGGTCAAGAAGGTGACATTGGGTGGGGAAAAAAATTGTTCCAGCATTTTTTAAAAGGCGTGAACAACCCCAGTTCAGAGAAAGCATTTCAATAATCCTTTAAACCCCAAAGTGGTACAAAAATGGGGAATTCACAACCCACAGCCAGTCTAGTGGGTTTGGAGTTGGAAGACCTGGGTTGAGCGCTGGCGTGGCTTCCGTCTAGTTGTGGGCCAGCAGGCAAACTTCAACTACTCTGGGCACGTCTGAAGTCAGGGCTGTGATACCAGGCAGTGGTGGCAGCGATAGGGGACAATGTGTAGGGATGTCTTCTTTCTCAGCCTAAGATGGAGTTTTGAGCAATGCTCGGCAGTCTGATTCTATGTCCCCATCCTGGAGGTCAGAAGTTACTATAGTTTCTCAGTTCACAGCATCCTTGGTGTCACAGGAATTTTTCACAGAACTCCTAGGCCAAAAGAAATAACGGTTCTGTTCAGTAAGTAATGTTCTCCAAACAGTATCAGTGTCCTCGTGATTTAGTGTGTTACTGTTCGGCTGCTAACTCTTGACTGTAGACCTCCAGGCTCCTCTGTCCATGGGATTTCCCAGGCAAGGATACTGGAGTGGGTTGCTGTTTCTGTCTCCAGGAAATCTTCCCAACCCAGGAATTGAACCTGCGTCTCCTGCACTGGCAATCAGGTTCTTTACCATGGAGCCACCTGGAAAGCTCCAGAATTTAGTGTAGCCTCGTTGGGAAAACAACCCATAAATTAGTGTGGTATCAGACAAGATGTCGAGTAATTGCTGTTCCCTTGAAATTTGTAAATTTCATGGCCACTTCCTGGGGTGCCTTGATGGACAGTTTGGCAGGGTGGCACTGCTGCATTGGTGGATACTCAGAGTTTCAGAGCAGTGGGGCTTGCTGGAGGCCTGGCTTAGCAGGGTGAGTGGGCTTCTGCCTTCAGTAGCTGCACGTACACACCTGAACTCCCTCGAGAAGGACCAGTGTCCTGGTCACCGAGTGCTATTGACCTGGAATTGAGATGAAGGATTTGCCTAGGGCAGGACAGACTCAGTAACTTGTACTCTTCCTGTCCTTTCCAGCCACTTCTCCCCAGCCCAGCATTATTAATGATCTTTGAAAATGTGATAATCAAAGGCCTGGAGACCGAAAGCAACCCACAGAGCTTGTTTCCCAGGAGTTTGTTGTTGACACCCATTCTAGGAAAAACTTCAGGAGCCTGCCAGCATTCTCTTAGTGACCACGCAAGGAAAGAGGCGCCAGCTTCCGCAGGATCCGTGCAGAGCAAAATGCTTTCCTCCCTGGGCTTCGGGTCTGTTGGCTGTACCTCCAGGGCTCTGGAATCAGAAAGGGAGATGCCAGACTTTTCATGAACAAGCAGCATAGGGTTCTAGTCATCCTGAAGGAAACTCCAGAGACAGGCTGTGGGTGGCAGAGGAACCAGAGGCCCTTTGCAGCCAGCGGAGAGGGGCCATTGTGTGCCTTTGCTTGATGAGCTTCTGGGGAAGCCTCCCTTGTGGATTGTTCTACTGAGAATTCTTTTTCAGGATGGGAGAGCAAAGGTTATCTTGTTAGAGTTTAAATGTGGACCTCTTAGAGGTCTTTGACATGGAGAGGGTCATATGGCACTTTTTCTGGTGGTTATCTTGTCAGGGTTTTGTTTTTGTGCGTATCTTGTTGTCAGACTCTCATAATAGCAAGACTGAATATTTAATGAAAGAAAAAAATCACCTAATACCATGATCCTGACAGTACAGCCATTTTCATTCTTCCATCTTTTTAGGTTTGCCTGTGTAATAGGGTGACTATTTTGTATCCAGTTTTGTTCTCATTTGTATTATAAACATCTTCAGTGTTGCAGTGGTCTGGGTAATTCTAATATGTTTTAGTCTGACTCTTTTGCGACCCCATGGACTGTAGTCCATCAGGCTCCTCTGTCCATGGGATTTCTCAGGCAAGAACACTGGAGTGGGTTGCCATTTCCTTCTCCAGGAAATCTTCCCAACCCAGGGATCGAACCCGTGTCTAATGCATTGGCAGGTGGATTTTTTACCTCTGAGCCACTGGGGAAACCTAATTGTATAATAGCATGACAGAAATGAAAAATTACACTTGAGAATTACAGGTGGGTTTTATATCTCAATAGAACTGGTTTAGGAAAGATTGTTTTTATAATTTTCTAAATACCTTCAACAAATGGAGAATGATGATGCAGTTGAGATTCACCAGCGTTTGTTCTAGTAGTAATGCCAGTCAGTAGCAACACATTTTTTCACACCAATTCCCTTAGTCCTTCTCATATATTCAGCTAAGATAAAATCCAGAAATGGCACATCAATATAGCAACATATGAAAGTATTTTTGTAGTTGTTGACTAAAGTGTTGTATAGGCAATTTCTTTTCAGTGAGAGTCCCTGACGGACAGGAAATGTGCCGTGTTCTTCACACAAGTCACAAGAAATAATTCATTCTTTAAAATGTAAGTTCTCGTTGGAAGTCTGCGGGATTGTTCACCCAGTAAGGGAGGCTGGCTCAGTAGGATTCAGGATTTAGTAGCATTTCTTCTGTAAGCCCCCAGGAAATCTCTAGGCTAAGGACAGGGTGGCAGCACCCCGTGTGTAGGTGATTAAGTCCTCAGGACCTGCCCTTCCGTTCACGTAAACTCAGACATTACTCACTGGGGCACCATGAGTTCTTGAGCTGTTTCCCCTGATCACTATAGTTAACAGATAATAGATCTGGCCGTCTTCTCCTTAAGTGGAGGGTGTGACACCTGCCTGCCCGTGACCTGCTGTGGAGTCGTTCCTGGAGAGGAATTTCACCTCCTGGCTCTTTAATGTTGGGTGCCCCAGATAGTGAAGAATCTTGCCTGCAATGCAGGAGAAGACCCAGGTTCGATCCCTGGGTCAAAAAGATCCCCTGGAGAAGGGAATGGCTACCCACTCCAGTATTCTTGCCTGGAGAATTCCATGGACAGAGCAGCCTGGCTGTCTCTAGTTCATGGGGTCACAAATACTCGGACGTAACTGAGCAACTAACACTTTCACTTTTTCCAATGGTTGAACCAAGGGTTTCATAGAAATTGTGGCTATTCACAGCCTCCTAGTCTCAAGGGAGGAGGCAAGAAGTTGGGAAATGGTATTTCTAGGTTTTGCAGTCAGGCTGGAATTTGAATTCCAACGTTGACATTTACAGGCAAGAAACTACTTCATTGTATTTTGCCTCGGTTTGCTCCTCTGTGAAATGGAAATAATAGTTTGCTTACGGTGGTGTTATGAGACTTGATGGATGGATGTTAGTGTTTGGTGAGTTCTGTCTAGGGTGTGAGGAGGAGGAGGATGTATGCTTGGTCCCTCCATCTTGGTTTTCATTTCCTGCCTGCCCCGGTGTTGTGGCTTCCAGACCCATGATCCTTTTAAGTACTGATTAGAAGAAAAAAGACAGCATGACTCACCTAAGCGCAGAGAAGGAAATGGCCCTTGACCATTCCTGGCTTCCCAGGTGGTTCAGTGGTAAGGAAAACCCCCTCTGCATCTTCAAGTGTCTTGAATCAGATCTGTGGTTACGTTTGAAATACTCAGCATAGTCTCCCCTTGGGAGGTGGCTTCAGCCAGAGCTTGCCTTCACATGAAGTCTGGGTGGTTCCACGTGACAGAGCCTCAGCACCATGCGGAGCCATGGGGGCCTTACCAAAGCCAGGATTTCAGAGAGGCTATTCCTCTCCCCCTCCCTGCCTTTGCTTCCATCTCCAAGGCCAGCCCTGGAGCTGGCTTAGTTTGTCTTGGCAGACGCCTATTTAACCCTTTCCTGTAGAAACCTCTCTGCTTGTGAAGCTGAGCCTTCCCAGCAGTGAGCTGGGAGTGAAGGCAAGTCTATTGAATCCGAAATGGCCCCCCTAGCTTCCGCCCATTTTCCTGATAAGTTGAGTGTTTCCATCCGCAGGCAGGCAGCCTGCTGTGGCACTGGCCCAATCCGGACCATCAGGATACAACTGAAGGAAGTGTGCTGGTGACGGGCTTTCTCCTGGGCTCTCCTGGGTGTGTAGGTAAAGCAACCCCTGCCGGGGGTCTGTGCCTCAGGGGGCTGCCCCCACGCGGTGCTGGGTTCAGTGACGGCCGCTGAGTCTTGGGGTTCCTGCCTCTTGGTGCATGCCCCCAACTCTGTCTGTCAGACCACGATGATTTTACTCTGGAGCTTGGAGCCACTTGGAATGGCTGCTTTCTGGGCATCCTGAGGTGACTCACGTGTCGCAGCAAGCCTCGATGGTCCGGCAGCTTGAAGCCTTCAGGCAGCCTTCTCAGGGCTTCCTTGGCTCTTGAAACAGCAGGATTATCTGCCCCCAAGCTCTCGAGGCTGTCGTGAGGACTAAATGAGATCTTTCACTGAAGTGCTTAGCACGACACCTAACATTATTCCCCAAGACTGAGTTTTGTTCGGATCACGTGCCCAGTGTTTGGCCCATTGCCTGGTACGTAATAAATGCTTGATAAGTTATTTGTGGAATAAATAAATGAATTGACTTTACAATAATTTTTTTTTTTTTTTTGGGGTTCCTGCCTCTTGGTGCATGCCCCCAACTCTGTCTGTCAGACCACGATGATTTTACTCTGGAGCTTGGAGCCACTTGGAATGGCTGCTTTCTGGGCATCCTGAGGTGACTCACGTGTCGCAGCAAGCCTCGATGGTCCGGCAGCTTGAAGCCTTCAGGCAGCCTTCTCAGGGCTTCCTTGGCTCTTGAAACAGCAGGATTATCTGCCCCCAAGCTCTCGAGGCTGTCGTGAGGACTAAATGAGATCTTTCACTGAAGTGCTTAGCACGACACCTAACATTATTCCCCAAGACTGAGTTTTGTTCGGATCACGTGCCCAGTGTTTGGCCCATTGCCTGGTACGTAATAAATGCTTGATAAGTTATTTGTGGAATAAATAAATGAATTGACTTTACAATAATTTTTTTTTTTTTTTTTGCCTTCAGATCAAAAGCAACAAGGTAGACTTAAGGTGTTTTAAATTCAGTATTGGTGCGTGCCCCCGCCACACACACACCTTCCTGCCTATCCCGTATCAACCTTTATTGCAATTCTGCTCCTTTAGCGCCTCTGCTACCTTTCTTTCTGATGTTGAGTCCACACGTTGAAACTACCCGTGGACTTTAACAGGTTTGGAGTCTGGGGGTTCAAGCATTGCAGGTGATGTTTTCTTTGAAACCCTAGACTGGACTGAAGAAAAACTGACCGCTGGTTAGGCGTGGGTGGCGGCGGGGAGGGGGGTGTGTGTGTGATCAGTGTTTGAGCACCTGTTGTGGGCAGGGCACTGACTCTTGCAGGTGCTGGGAGCACAATGGTAAATAAGACAGAACACAGAACTGGGCAGGTGTCCTCTCGTTGGCCAGATGGGGGTGGGGTGGAGGCCTGCTTGCTTGCGCAGAGGTCTGAAGTCTAAAGGGGGCTTCCTAGGCCGGAGTGGGGGGCGAGATGATCCAGGGAGCTGCCTTTCCGGGAGCCTGGTGCCGGGGAGGAGGCCGACATGGCCAGCAGGGCGTGCCCGGGGCCTCAGGCCACAGTGAGGGTTCTTTTTAAGTGGAATCTCTGCTCATGGAGTGCGACGTCACCAGGGCTTTGTAACTGCTCAGGAGCCCCAGGTCTGAGAGGACAGAAGATTTGGGAGGCTTTGTTTCTGTGATCTGCCTCCCCAGCTGCCCCCTACTTTTAAGATGCAGCATTTCATCATCAGCCAGAAAACCTAATCTGGAACGTTCTTTCCCCTGGAGTGGGGCGCGGCTTGGCCCTCTGCTCAGAGGGTTTTCTCTGTGCCGAGTGCCTCCCGAGTGTGGGGAGAAGAGGCAGAGTTTAGATTTGGCGGAATCCAGCTGCCAGCTTGCCCTGTCTCAGGTTGGACCCCAGAGCATCGAGTGCACTTTGTGGGGCTGACTCTCGGAAGGGTTCATGAAGTGCTGGCTGTAAACAAACCTCCATCCTCGCCACCAGGGGCTGCCGCTCCTCTGCTGAGTAAACCCTCCAGCTCCCGTGGCCGCTGGTCCCGCGTCATGAGCCATATTGTTCTCACTTCCTTCCTCTGCTCTGGTCACGGTTTTGCTGGTGGCTGGAGCTTTATATTCCCTGCAGGGGGAACCACATCTCAGATTCCTTAATTCCTAAAAATGTGGCCCCTGCCACAGGGCTGTTAGATTCTTCCAAGTCTCAGACACGATTAACTGCAAAACCAAAATTGTTAGGTTCAGATCACAGCCCTCCCGGGACGGCCCCAGCCCCCGGCAGCCGCTTCACACCCTGGTCGGAGGGACTTAAGCCCTGGGAGAGTAGGGGTGCAGATGGTCTGAAGAGAGGCGTCAGGGTTCTCCTTCCTCCTTTCTCACTTGGCTCCGTGGGACGATGCGGATTTTGCTTTGCTTTGTTTTTCCTGTGTCTAAACAGGACTTGAACTGGAGAGCAGAAACCAGGCTTGCCTGGCCTCTCCCCCTGGGAACTGCTGTGTGCAGCGCTCTCCCAGGCAGGACGCCCTGTCTCCACCTTCCTGAGGAACTGGGTGAACAGCCCCCCGGGGTGTCTGACGGGGCATGTGCTGTCATGCCAGGTCTGCCCGGGTCTCCGAGACTCATGCCTCCCGGCTAATGCAGACAGTCATCTGATAACTGGATCTCCAGGCTGAGTTCATTTCTGTGGCCAACGGAATATCCACCTGGAGGCCAGGGAGGGTGGATTCGTGCAAGTCAAGGCAGGTGTCCTGTGAGCCTTCTGAAACCCTGCTTTGGGGGAAGGAAAGGAACGGTGGGTTTTTGTTGCTTTTTGCTCGTGTCCTCTCCTGCTTCCCTCCTGCCTCTTTAAGGATATACCAAGTCTCTCTCTAGCAGGTTTTGTCAAACCGGTTTCTTGAACTGCTGGCAGTTTAATGTGTGAACCTTCCTTCAATCTCCTAAGGAGATAGCCCTTTTAAATACTTCATCAGTTGTTTTTTCCAACACCGTGGCTGGCTTCCAAGATAACTATCTTGCACTTTGTTCATTTTTGTGCTGAATTCCTGGTATCTGAGGCATGACTGTCCCTGTGGGTCTTTGTGTTGAACATGGAGCCCCGTTCTCACCCCTAAAGCAGCTTTCATTGGATGAAAGTTGTCTCGATGGACAGTTGAGCATAAGTGGTTCTAAAAAGCATCTCTGGGGTATTTGATGCCTGTCCTCAGTGGTCTCACTGGACGCCCTGACTCTCCTTCCTTGCTGGACTTTCTTCACCATCCCCTAATGTCCTGCAGCCAACTCCATTCCGAGAACATGTATTGCCGTGGCTCCAGGTCCTTGTGGGGTGTAGTCCAGCCCTTCTCAGACTCACGTTGGGGCAGCTGGGGGTCAGGCTCCTTTCGGATCTGGAAGCACTTGGGTCGTCGGCTTTCTTCTTCAGGGGCACCTTGGTACCAAGCCAAATGCCCAGGAGCTCAGCAAACCCACAGCCCGCTTGTCCACGTCAGAGGGCAGAAGAATTCCCTGCTGAAGCGTAACAAGGTGTGGCCACCAGGAGGCACAGAGTCCCGTTGTTGGATTCTCCAGGGCCTTAGGAATCACACAGGCGCCTGTGACGCAAGTTGGGGATCCGAACAAGCACAGATTCCAAAGCCGTGCCGTAGTTTGTGGCTCCCAGCCTGCGGAGGCTCAGTTAGGTGTTTGGCTTTTAGGGTTGTCTCAAGGCAGGAGAATCTTTGCTTGCAGTTGGGTCCATGTGCTGGCAGATAATGTGGAGCTGGATTCCAGCTGGGAAGGGGCGAGGGTGTAGAACTTCTTTCTGGGGGTGCTGGTTTGGAATTAAATAAGAGGCCATAGTTTCATGGGACTTGAAGTACACGCTGTGAGAGTAGAAAAGCAGAGACTGGTTGTCATATTGAAACCAACTACCAGGTTAATTTGGGGAGGGGAGCATGTATAGAAAGATAAACCTGGGAGAAAATGAGCCAGGTCAAAAAAAGAAAGCCTGAAGGTAGTAGAAAAAAGGCTTCCTGTTTGTGATTTTGCCCCATCATCTCTCTTTCTCCCCAAGATGTGACTAAATAAAGCTCAGCTAAGCCAGCCCAGGCCCTTGTGAAATGCAGGAATCCCCGCCTCTGCCCACCCGCTTCACCTCCCATCACCGGGCAAAGGCAGGCCCAGGAGCCTCACACCTTTTAATCTTACGAGGAGCTTGTGGTGTGAACTGGTCCTTTCTCCTTTGAAGAGACTCCTCACTTGTTAACAGGCAGCAGAATTCCCACAGGGCTGGCTTGCCTCTTTCCTTGCTGCTCTGCATTTTGGCCTCCAAAGGGCCCAGGGCAGCGCTTTGGGAAAGAGCCTTAGGATGCTTGTGGTGTGAACTGGTCCTTTCTCCTTTGAAGAGACTCCTCACTTGTTAACAGGCAGCAGAATTCCCACAGGGCTGGCTTGCCTCTTTCCTTGCTGCTCTGCATTTTGGCCTCCAAAGGGCCCAGGGCAGCGCTTTGGGAAAGAGCCTTAGGAGGCCTTTGAAGGGCTAATGCATCAGGCCTGTGGGACCAGCCAGATGGCCCCAGAGGGGAGGAAGGATGTGTCCAAGTGATGTTTTCCCACAGTGAGCACCCGGACAGCTGTCCCCTGGAGGGAGAAGTAAGGACTTTTTACAGCCCAGCGTGCCACACTTTAGCATGGGTTCCCCCAGAGTCACAGCTACAAAGGGATCGTTGTGGGGCCTGCTGAGACCCACTTTCTGCGGAGCAGCTGATTGATGACCAACCTGAATTTGGCGCAGCGGCCCTCTGGGGCTGCCTCCACTTTGCCCACCTGATTGGCAGGGGGCGGGTGACTGGGGGCGATGGTTGCTAAGCAGCCTGGCCTGGACGTTATGCCCGTCCAGGTCGAATGAATAGCTGCAGTGTTCCAAAGAATGAGGGGGTTTTGGCCTATCCTAGGGACTTTTTGGAGAAGGGGGTTAAGAACTGCTGTTCTGGTCTTAGAGCCTGGGGGGTGGGGGGTTGGTGGCCTCCCTGTGCCTGCCTTCTGAGACGTCACCTTGGTGTCAAGTTGCATCCTGTGAGTGGCATACACGGCACTGCCCAGCCCCCTCCACGTGCCCATCGGGTCCACGATTGTTACTGTCTTATCTCCTCTCTCACTGACCAAAGGGAGGGGACACAAGATCCAGCCTCGTGAGCACAGCTTCTGCCATTGTGATCATTACCATGTCATGGCACCTGAGACCCCGACCTGTGTTGAGGGGCTTGGTTTCTCCAGAAATGGGGAGAACGGGTATGTTTTTACCATTGTGCTTTTAGGGCAGCAGAAGCAAGGAAAGTAGGTGCTTAGCCATGTGACCGTGGCCAGAACTGGATTTTCTTGACTACGACACATGGCACATGGGGGTCTTAGTTCCCTAACCAGGGATTGAACCCGTGCGCCCTGCATTGGAATGACTGGATCAGCAGGGAAGCCTTTACTTTGAGCAGTGAGATCCGGAGTGGTCTGTAGGGCTCTGTATACCTAGGGCTCTGTATACCTCCAGAACAGAGGACACAGCGTGGAAGTGGGTGCTGGGGGCAGGGGCTTGCATGAAGGGTCAGAGAGAGCTTTCTTTGGAGAGACTGAACTAGTGTAAAGAGGACCAACAGGTGAGCTGGGAGACAGGGCCAGGCTGCCTTGAGCTGGGCTGTCCTGAGGGCGGTGTGTGACTCCCTGAAGGCCTGCTGCCTGCCTGCCCCCAGTTCGTGAACTGCCCCCTTGTGATAAAGCCTCCCTTTTTTGCTGAAGTTGAAAGAAGAATTTCTTGGGAGGAGATAGGGTCTTGCGTTTTGGTCTTGAGATTCTCTAGCCACCTCTTGTTTCCTGGGCACCGGGCGGAGGGGCTGTGTTCTGGGGCGGCTGGCCAGGCGATGGCTGGCTGGCTGCTGGTCGCTCTCCTTGGCACTGGGGTGTTGATCACTGCCTTAGGCCATGGAGCAGAGACTGAAGCAGGTGGCTGGAGCATCCCAGCTGCTCTGATGAAAGAAGAAGGGATATTCGGAGGTTCAGGGGTCTCAGGACCCCCAAAGTTGTCGGCTCGCTCTCCGGGTTCCTTGCAACGCTTCCACCTTTTCTCCTTCCTAAAAAATCCTGAGTGGTGTCAGTGTAAGGAGAGTGACTCTGGGTCGGAAGCCCCACACTTACTCCTTGTGTTTTTCTTTTTTCTCTTGCAGGATAACCCGGAAGTAGAAAAGCGAGATCCCCAGGAGTTAGTTGGTGAGTACCCTGGGGTGGAAGGTGCCAGAGACAGGTCTCTGAGTCTCACCCAGAGCCAGCTGGCTTCCAGCCACGCAGGTGGCTTCTCTGCTTCTGCTGAGGCAGCAGCTCAGCTGCGAGCCTGTCTCCGGACTCTGACTCTCAGGGCCTTTGGCATTTCCTAAGACGTCTGGGTGAGACACCCAGAGAACAGTTCTTTGAAAACCGTATTTATGGTCCATTTCACGGAGCTTTGGTCAGTTGCCAGTGTCGTCAAGAGGGACTCAGGCCCCCTCTAGCTGGGAGCTTGTTCTCCTTGTGCTCTGCGCCTGGCCTCCGGCCTTGGACCCCCCAGGCCTCTCCGCTGGCATATTCACGGGCTCAGGGCGCAAGCCTGTGGCCTCTGCTGGCAGGCTGCTCTGTCCCCAGGAGGGAGCATGCCTCCCAGCCCTGGAGCCCTTTGTGTAACTGGCTAGGGCGGTTATGGTTCTGGAACACGGCCCACGTGTCATCCCAGCCTCGGGTTAGCCCAGCCTCTTCAGCCTTTCAGAAGCTCTCTCGACTCCTTTCATTTCTGCTATGGACTTTGTCAGGGCTCCCCCGAGGCCTGGCCCAGCCTCACGTTTTGGGGGGCTGGCCCTCCCTCTCTGTGGCGAGACTGCCCGTCTCTTCCCGCCCGCTCCAGTAATCCTCACAAAGCGGGGTTCCTGCTCGCCTCTCCCAGATGACGCCTTTGCAGCTCACTCGCCCTGCCCGGTGGAGCCCCAGGCTGGAAATGCTGTATCCGGCAGCCCCTCCGACCTGTCCTTTTTCTGGACAAGATGCCTTCAGCAGGGATGGCAGGTGGGGACCCATTCTGGTTATCGTGACTGAAAGACCTGAACGTCATTTGTTATGTTTGTCTCCTGAGGGAAGGACTGCGTAGGACCTTGACCATGTGGGGCAGCCCAGATGCTCAGCGGGATTCTGCCCTTCAGCCCCGGGTTTTCTGATGAATGGGGTATGAGTCTTTCCTCTCCTATTAAAAAAAAACAAACCAAATTTTCCTAAAACCAAAGAGCCTGATCTTGGGAAAATGGCGCCATAGGGGCAGCGCAGTTGGCTTCACGGGCAGAGGGAGCAGAGCAAGCCCCCTGGGAAGCCCGTGGCCTTCCCCGAGCAGGCGGTCTGTGGGGCGGCCCTGGACTGCAGCCTCGCCCTCCCCGCTGCCTGTCCCTGCTGTTCACTGCAGCCGGGGTGGGGGCAGAGCCTCCCCCCAGGAACGCAGCCAGGCCGCGCTCTCTGCTCCTCCTAGCGGTGCTCGCTTGGCAGGAATGTGCGTGGGCTCCAGCCATCTCAGCCCTACACTCGCCCATAAACAGCTTTGACTTTTCTTCTCCTTGTCACCGTTTGAAAGCAGCTTTGTGAGGGGCCGCTTACGTAGCGTGGAGCCCCCGCCGCAGTCCTGAAGGCGTCTCTGTGACTGTAGAGTGTCCCTTGCACACGCTTCCTCCTCTGGCCTCAGGCAGGCAGTGATCTCTTCTTCACTGTCGTTTTGTCTCTTTAGAGTTTCTCATACGTTGGTTTCTTTGTTGGCCTAGGCGCTGCGGGCGCTCTGGGCTGGGTGGCCCTTGGTCGTGGCGGCCTGGCCTGTGCGCTGCACGGTGCTCAGCAGCTTCCTTGGTCTCTACCCACTAGAGGCCAATAGCATCTCCTCTCCCTGCCAAATACAGCAACGAAAAATGATTCTAGACCTTGCCAGATGTCAGCTTGGAGGCATAATCGCCCCTGCCCAAGAACCATTAATACAAACGGACTCATTGTTTTGTCTGGTTTCTTCATTTCCCATAATGTTCTTGAGACCCTTCCATATTTTTGAGCATATCCATAGTTTTGGTTTTTTTTGATTGGTAATATTATTTCATTGTGGGGTTACACCACAGTTTCTTGAATCCATTCTCCCATAGAAAACACGGGTGAAACTTGAAGCCTCATAGTTTGGATTTCTGTTTCCATTTCTCACTGAGGAGGTGGTGGATGACCTGCAGAGTGGCTTCCACTCATGGCGCCCTGGTTGTCCCCCCTTTTTCTGGGCCCAGCGCCTTCCATCCATGCCTCTGGATGGAGGACTCAGGTTGCTCCGCTGGTGTGGACAGCGTTTTCACTTGTGTAGACAGGCCCAGGTTTAATGGAGCAAAGGGGAGCGGAGAAGCTGGCTAAGGGCTCCCCAGCGCTGTAGCTGCTTGACAGATGAGCGGACACCCAGTCCTCCCCTCCAGGTTCCCCATGGGCGGTCATTCACTTGAGTTCTCTGTGTCTCTGGTGAGGCAGAGACACTCCACTGCCTCCTGCTTCCAGCCCCACAGCACCCACCAGGTGTGCCTTCACTCCCGCTGTTACACACCCCACTGACAAGCCGCTCCTGTGCAAATCCATGCCTGGCAGCTGTGGATACCTGCGCTGCTTTGTGAGGTGGGCGTGCACCCGGGGTGAATCACCCTGACGTCACCCTTCTCAGAGCCTGAGTATGGTGCCTGCCCAGAACACCCCAGCAGACCCAGAGCAGCCACAGACCTGGGCTGCCCCCGAGGGCCTGGACACACGTCTCGATGTGTTTCCAGGGAGATTGATTTGAGGCTCTGTGGTGGCTCCAACAGCCCTGTGTGCGGGTCTGATGTCTTCTGCTTTAGATGCATTCTGAGAGGAAGGACAGAGTTGCAGGAAGATTGCTCCTGAAATCTGCAAGAGAAACTTTTACCGCGTTTCCTGAATGTGTCCCTTCATTCGCTGTTGCTCCAGAGAGGAACTCTCTTGTTCCCAGCCCAGTTCTAGCCCACAAGCTTGGGAGGACCTCTTCCCCTCCCCTTCACACTGTACCACTTGGGTGGTTGGGTTGCTAATGGCAACAGCGTCACACCCTGTTTTTCCAAAAGGCTTTATTGGCAAATGCCAAAGGTTACTCTTTGTCTCTCTGTCATGTGCACAGACACACTCCCCACCCCAGGGAAGCCGTCTCCCCCTGCTGTGCACCCAGAGCCTGCCCTGGCCTTCCTGGCTTTTGGTGCTGATGTTTAGGAAACCCGAGAGCCAGCACAGCCCAGGTAATCCCACTCTCAGCTGGCCTCTGCAGCCTGCTTGAGCCTCGGGCTTAGAACTCCAGTCTCTCCCAGGGCTGGGAGGAAGAAGTTGGGATGAGATCAAGGTGTCACCCTTGCTTCAGGAGGCAGGAGACAGAAGGGGCTGAGCAAAGAGAAGCACATGGTCCCATGGTGGAAGGTGCCCCCAGACTGCACTGGTGTCTCGATCCACAGCAGGATGACACACCGATGCCCTGTTCTGGGGCACATCCAGGGAGGCGCCTCCAACAGTGAGCGTCGGCACTTGGAGACTTGTTAGGAGATGGTCCCTGGGCTCGAGCTCCAGCAGCAGCTCCAGTGTGTGCAGGCTCATTTGGCAGCAGCTGAGAAGTGAAGCTCAAAGCAGAAATCAAAGCACCTTGTCTGCTAAGAAAGTATTAATCCAGCCCCGGGAGAGAAGAGAAAGGCTCACCCGGCCATCCCCTGGCAGTCCAGGCGGCCACTTGGGGGCTGAGAACGTCCCGCCAGGGCCGGCTCATGTCGGGTACCCAGTGAGTACTTGCTGGGTGTCAGTGGTGCTGGGTTGTTCATTCTTTGCCTTCATCCTGCCCCACCCTGCTCCTCCTGCTGTTTGCTCATTGTATAGTCCTTTTCATGAGCGAATGTCTTAAAAAGCACAGACAGAATCTTACAACAAGCAGCACATTGTCTGGGTGATCCAGAGCACGACTCTGCAGTTGCCAGAGTGGCCGGAGGCAGCAGGGAGGGGAATGGAGGGAGAGAGAAACTTGGGTGGGCAGGGGCACATCGCCAAGGGAATTGTCCCTTGGGAGCTGTGGGTCTTCACTTCAGAATCAAGTCTTTTGTTCCCAGGAATGAAGTGGACCAAGTGAGGGTTGATTGGTTTACTGCTGAAGGACGCGAAGCTAATAACCAGTGGGTCATTTTGTATTGAATAGATGTCATTTATTACAAAGCAGTTTTGAATGCTGAGCCCGGAAGCCCAGGGAACCCTCAGCTTCTGGTGGACGCTAGGGAGCAGAGCCTGAGGTGGGAGGACAGCACCCAGCAGCTCTGAGTCCCCAGGACCCTGGGAGGGTGTTTCAGGGGCAGAGCCCGTGGGAGGCAGAGCCGTGTGTGCATGTCTTCCCAGCCCTGAGCTCATAACTTCACATTGGTAGCTTGAAATTGATTGGCCATGACGGGAGAATTTACACCAGAGAAAGGGGCAGATGCTGCGGGTCATGGGTCTGCCCCTCCCACCTCCCAGCTGGTGTTAAACACTCACCAGCACCCCCAGGACACAGTCTTTCCTCTGGGTCCGGCTGTGATGTGGCCGCTCATGCCCTCTGCCTGAACTTCTTTCCCCACTGCACCTACCGGCTCCTTCAGGTCATTTAAGGTCAACTCAGATGTACCCTCAGAGAGCCACTCCGCATGCCCTGTTTCACTATTTTATAGTGTGTGATCCTTCCTTGAAAACGCTTTCTGTGCCTTTTTTGTCTTGAAGGGTTTTTTATTGTCAGTGTCGGGCCTCCACCCTGACCCTCCCGCACACCCACAGAACTCCTCTGTTCTCTCCGCAGCCTCCTTTTCTGAAAGAGTCCGGAACATGTCACCTGATGAGATCAAGATCCCTCCGGAACCCCCCGGCCGGTGCTCAAACCACTTACAGGTACACGCACGCTCAGCTGCTGAGGCCCGTGCAGACTGGGCGGGTGTCTGGCTGGGTCTGACTTTAAGCGGCTTCTGGAAAAGAAACAGCCCAAGTGGGAAGGAGCCTGCAGTCCTGGTGACCTCGCTTAGGCTGCTCCCAGGAGCCGGCGCCCTACCCCCGGCTGCCTCTGCGGCCTCAGCCGGGCCCCCACCTGCCCCGGGACACTGCCAGCAGAGCAAACAGCATGCCTTTTCTGGGCATCCCTGAGCCCAGGGAATGTCTCCGAAGGAACATGGCTAAGAACCTGAGGGGTCATCAGAATGTTCAAGAAACAAGTAGGAATGCAAATGCACAAGCATGTAAATGCGTACACTTCCGCCCTCGTTTTCCGGAAATGGCGGCTCATTGGCCTCTTGTCTGATGGTCCCTGGCTTGCGGAGATGGAGTGTGGAGTGCGGTCACCTCGGGAGCAGGCCCTCAGGGAACAGCTGGCCTTACTCCTCCCTGTCAGCCTCGGTGGCGGTTTCTCATTGTCCCTCTGCATGTTCCCCTTTGAAGGGGACCTTGTGACGGTAGGGCAGACACCCACGGCTGCCCCCGAGTGGGGCCTCTGGCTACGCCGCAAGCCCTCGGACACGCTGATGGACGGGTGACTAATGGGGCCTGGGGCTAGGAATGCGGAGACCTGGGTGGGTGCCGAGTGGGGCTGGGCTGCAGCGCACAGTCCCTTCTCTTCCTGGAAATCCCTTCCCTTTGCTGAGTCGTCTCCCCGCCACCACCACGTACCACCCCACCCCCGGCCCCGTGTCACTCACAGTCCAGGCAACAAGCCGCAGCCTGTAAGGACAGTCCAGCAGCCACCAGGCAGAGAGAGCCAGCCCCAGCCTTCAAGATCAACATGGTTCTCCTTTTTAGATCCTGCTAGTGGCAGAAACCATGAGCAAAGGTTTTAGTTCCCCTGAGGTAGGAGAACCCGCCTGACGGCCGAGGGCACACAGAGAAGTCATCTGTAAGATACAGCGGTGCCTCCACCTGCTGAGCCTCCTGGGAAGGCCTGCCTCCATCACTCACACAGCGAGGACATGGAGGCATGCGCTTGGCTTCTCTCTTCCTGGCAAGCGTGTTACAGACCTCTCTCCCCAGCTCAGTGCTTCCCCTGGGCGGTCTTGACTCCTGACAGGAGTGGGTCACCTTTCCTGATGTTCCAGAGGACCTCGCTCAGGGCCCCCCCTCCCCGCCCACCTCCTCTTGCAGGTGAAGAGCACCCCAAGTGGTTTCCTCCTGGACAGTCTGTGTTTAGCTGCCACTAGTCGGGGAGGCTGCCGAGAAACCCTCCCCTGGGCTAGCGCCAGCCTCGCTGAGTGAGCCTGCCCCTCCTCAGAGGTGGCCCTGCCCTGAGGCTCGGGTTCCTGGGGCCTCTCCAACTCCCCGGCAGCCCTGACGCCATCTGTTGCCGGCATCATCTCTGTGGGCCTGGGGACACCTGTGACACTGGCCTGGACCCCGCCAGGTGGTTCTCTGGTTTCCCATTGAGCCAGAGCAGGGCTTGAGGGGAGACTGGATGAGAAACTGGCTCTTGACCCCAGCAGTGCCTCTTGGTAAAGTGGCAAGGACCGGCCAGCTGTGAGCCTCCCCTCAGAGGACACTGGGGAGGCTTGTGACACCTCCCCTCCTGCCTTCCCAGGTCTCCTGCTGGGTCTTAACCCCGTGTTAAAATCCAGCATTCAGCCCCCATCTGTCAACACTAACTCTTGAAGCTCCTCTTCAGATGATTCAGCAGCTGATCCCCAAGTGGGGGTTTGTTCACTGTCTCTCCATGGCTTCTCTAGCTCCACCTTCTTATTCCTCCCGCTGCTGACCACCCAGAGGGGATCAGGAGAAAGCACAGCGAAAGCAGGCTGGTCTCTGTCTGTCTCGTCTGCGCTGGGTGGAGGAAGACCATCTGGCCGGAGTGGGGCTTCACGCGGCTCCCCCAGATCCTCGTGTCCACAGCACGTGACCACAGGCTGGGATCGCGAGGGGTTCCGTCACCATCGTCTTTCTGTCTCCCTTCCATAGGACAAGATCCAGAAGCTGTATGAGAGGAAGATAAAGGAGGGGATGGACATGAACTACATTATCCAGAGGAAGAAGGAATTTCGGAATCCCAGGTGAGTTTTCCATGAGCCAGCAGGGGGGCGGTGGGAGGAGTGATGTTGGACTGGGGACAAGAATGCCCCCAGAGAGATGCAGGGAGAGGCCCGGCTCCGATCCCAGCTGCGCCCAGAGAGACCATCACCCGGACTGCGTTAACCTCGCTGAGGCTTCGTCTGCCGTTGAAGAGCCAGGCGGCAGGCGCAGAGGGGAAGCCGCGAGATGTGGGCTGGGTGGGGTCTGCCTGGGCTCTCGTTCCCCCCCTCCTCCTGGAGCGTGTGACCTGGGGCCTTAGTGTTCTCAGCTGTACGAGGAGGGGATTGTCTAGATGGTCACCCCAGGTCCTCCTACCTCTAGAAAGTTGTTGACTGTATGCAGGTTTGACAAACAGTCCTGTGTCTGGGTCTCACTCCCTCCAGCGTTCAAGCAATTGACACACCCAGGAAAGAGCCCAGGGCGAGAGCTGTCCTTGCCCGTGTGGGCCTAAATGGGGAGGCTCCAACTCAGCCCCACAGACTGAAGGTCTGACGTCCAGTTGAAACCTCAACTTGACACCATACTCACTCTGGCCGCTGGCCCCAGTTTCTGTGGAAGGTTGGAAGGCCAGAAGTGACTTTTAATGTCAAGTCAGTGGACATTTGCCCTCCCATTTGGAAACTTGTTTAGAATAGTTCACCTGGGCTAAAGACTTGGTCTGCACGCAAGTGCTAAGTGGCTCTGACCTCCTGAGATCCAGTGCTGTGCAGGGCCTCGGGCCCACTCAGCACCCTGTGGCCTTCTTCTTTCAGCATCTATGAGAAGCTCATCCAGTTCTGTGCGATTGATGAACTCGGCACCAACTATCCAAAGGTATGTGCCACCTGCAGAGGCGGCGGATGAGGGAGGGGACCCAGGGCCCTGTGCCCTCCTCACTGGCTTCAACCTGGACCCTCTGAAAGGTTCGTGTGGCACGCTGCCAGCAGAGGAGAGCCGTCCCCATCTCTCTTGTTTGAGCTCCGGGGCCTCTGCTTGGTTAGGGGCTAGCGTGGACTCGCCGTGCCCTGTAGATCAGCCTGTCCACAGTGCTTCTCTGCCCTCACTGTCCTAAGAAGGGTTGGCTGGAGACGGGATAGCATCTGAGCCTCCCTGCCCTTGAAGGCCGGAGACTCCAGCCCAGGAAGATCCATGGAAAGACTTGGGGAGAAGCATGTGGTTTCTGAGTCATTTCCATTTATTGGCCCTTTCTGCACCTTTAATGAAGAAGGCGATGGCACCCACTCAAGTCCTCTTATCTGGAAAATCCCATGGGTGGAGGAGCCCAGTAGGCTGCAGTCCATGGGGTCGCTCGGAGTCGGACACAACTGAGCGACTTCACTTTCACGCATTGGAGAAGGAAATGGCAACCCATTCCGGTGTTCTTGCCTGGAGAATCCCAAGGACGGGGGAGCCTGGTGGGCTGCCTTCTCTGCGGTCACCCAGAGTCAGAAACGACTGAAGCAACTTAGCAGCAACTTTGAACTTTTCTTTTTCAGGATATGTTTGACCCCCATGGCTGGTCTGAAGACTCCTACTATGAGGCATTAGGTGGGTAGCCGTTCATCTGCCCGCTCACCCATCCGTCTGTCTGTCTCTCCAGTCATTAGGCCACACAGGTTTCAGGGTCTCCTCCGTGTTCGGCCATGTCTGAGAAGCTGAGTATGTGGTCTTGAACCATCCAGACCCCCGTCCCTGACTTAAGAAGCTTACAACACAGAGAAGAAGACAGGATCAAAGGAGTGATTCCAGCAATAACGAGTGAAGTGATGAGGATGCAGACTGGGCCACCTCACTGGGGGCCGGGGGAGGGTGGGCAGCCTCGTGAAGGACACCGTGTCCGAATGAGGTCTGAAGGTGCACAGAGGCTGGCAGAGCAGGTGTGGACAGGTCCCAGGTAGGGGGCCGGCTGCAAGAACTGGGAGGAGTTTCAAGGGGCCCGCTCCCTTGGGTGCCAGGTCCCAAACCAGTGGCCTGTGGACCACCAGATCTGGCCCGTAGGTATGTGTTGTTGGGCCCCTATAAGTTCTGTCTTGCTTTAATTTGAATTCACTGCTAGTGTTTTATCTAAAAATCCAGAGACTTCTCTGGTGGTGAGAAGTCTCCACCTCCAGACGGGGTGTGCAGCCCCAGCGTCAGGGCTGTGAGGCCCGGCTTCGTGCTGGCTCGTGACTTTACCCATCACGAAGAGATGCTGCAGACAGGAGCCCCGGGGGAGCAGCAGGCGGCAGTCCAGGGTTCTTTGGCCTGAACTATCTTGTTTAATCAGCTGCTCTGTAACTGCCTGTCCTGTCTTCATAGCCAAAGCCCAGAAGATTGAAATGGACAAGTTGGAAAAGGCCAAAAAGGAACGAACCAAAGTAAGTGATGGGTGGACGTCCTGATGAAGGGGCAGCTGTCTGGGGAGCACGGGTCCTGCAGGCTGAGCCAGGGGGCTTCCCTCACCCCCACCCCCCCACAGCGGTTCATCACCCAGCCACGCTCTGAGCAGCCTTAGATGTGCTGGATTTTAAGCCTCCATGACTCAGCTTGAAGACGCTTCCCGGGCTGCTTCCACTTGGTTTCTCGGGGTCTTAATGTTGGCTGCATTATGTCCCCTCCCCTCCTCCATACACACCCTTACAGCTGCCGAGCCCTGGGGGCTTTCTCCTTTTGGGCCCATCAGCAGTCTCCTCGGCCTGAGCAGAGGAAGGGCACTCTGGTCTGTGCCGTTCTTGGCTTCCAGCACTGGCCTCTGCAACCCGCCTGAATGTTTCCGTGTGCCTCCGTGGCCAGGTGACCCCTCACGACAGGACCCTGAGCATGCTGCGTGCCTCTGGTCTGGGTCCTTCAGGGGATGGAAACTTGGCCGTGAGACCAAGTCCTCTGGGCTGGGCCCTCTTTGACCGGAGTCTCAGAGAACACAGCCACAGGACCCCCGCCCTTCCCCCTGCAGTTTAGCCTGGCCCTCCTCCCGGAGCACATGTGGCCTCCCGGACATGCGTCCCCCGCCCCCCTCCCCGGGGCCACAGGGTTGATCCCTCTGGGAGCTGGTGCTGGGGCGATCAGGGGTCCTCCTTCTCAACCCTTGATTGAATTTCCCAACTCTCTCTCCTTCCCCCTTTCCAAACCCCAGGCTTGTTGCAGGGACGTGTCTGCAGCACCTGGGGGCCGGAGCTGCCCTTCCCCTGTGCGCACGGGCACCGCCTCCCCCGAGGTGTGAGCGCGGGGCCCGGGCGGGCAGGGGCGCCCCAGTACGCGCAGAGATGGCCATGGTGGGAGGGGCTCGGTGTCTGCGGGAAGCTCTCTTCCGAGGAGTAACCGTCCTCTCCAGGCACCTCTCCAACACCTCCCCGGCTCGACAGTCACAGCTGGTTCTCAGTGCTTCCCTCGTGCGGTGCCAAGTTGCCTCCTGTCCCCCAGGAGCAGACAGCTGGCAAAAAGATGTGGATGCATGCTATGAGCAAGTCCTAACCAACGCTCATCCCTCTCGCCCCCAGATTGAGTTTGTGACGGGCACCAAGAAAGGCACCACGACCAACGCCACGGCCACCACCACCACCACGGCCAGCACGGCCGTCGCAGGTACGGGCGGCTCCGCTCCCCGCACCCCCGCAGACACAGCCAGGGCCTCCCCGCCTTATCTGTGGGAGCAGGGCCGTGGCGCTTCGGGCCTGGGGTGGGTCCTGGCTCCCCGGCTGCCCTCGGCTTCCTGGGGCTGTGGCCTGCCGTTTCTGCTCTCTGGTCTCAGACCACTGGCCTAGGTGGGTCCTGACTTCTCTCTGGCCTCGTCCCCAGACGCCCAGAAGAGAAAGAGCAAGTGGGACTCGGCCATCCCGGTGACGACGATAGCCCAGCCCACCATCCTCACCACCACGGCCACCCTGCCCGCTGTTGTCACCGTGACCACCAGCGCCAGCGGCTCCAAGACCACCGTTATCTCTGCCGTGGGCACCATCGTGAAGAAGGCCAAGCAGTGACACAAGGGACCCCAGGGACCGGCTCAGGGTGGCTCGGACAGTCTCCCCTCCGTGGAGGGGAGGAGCCACTCTGGGGCCTGATGAGACCGTGGCCTCCTGGGAGGTCCCACATTGTCTATTCCAGGACTGGGACCTGTCCCCCTCTCCTCCCTGCGAGGAACTCCGGGTGGCGTTGGGCCTGGAAGAGGCGGGGCTGCAGAGGAGCAGGGTTCTGTGGACGGTGCCCCCGCCACAGGGTCTGCGCCCAATTAAAAGTGCCGCGTCCTCACGTCTCGGCGTCTCAGATGCCCTGGTTTCTTCTATAGTCTGTTTTCAGGCAAATGTGAAAACTGAAGTGTCCTCTCATCTTTCGGTTGGGATCCTCACCTCGGGCACAGTGGGGTGACCGCAGCCTGCAGCCGGCTCAGAGGGGGAGGCCCGAGAAGTCACCTCGGTCATTCCCAGTGAATGTCTCTTGGCGCGGGCAGGCAGAGGTCCTGAGAGGGGGGAAGGTCCGGGCTCCCCTGCCCTGGTCCTGGAGCTCTGAACCCCACCAATTGTCAGGCAGGAGCCCAGCCTGTCCTCCCCTGGGCACAATTGAGCCCTCCTCCAACCACCTCTTGGACACACCCTGGCCTTTGAAGTCTCACCAGTCACCAGAAGGGCGGGAGCTGACCCCTGGCCCACGCAGGGAGGGGGCAGGTCGCAGTGGGGAGATGAATCACCTCCTGGCCTGGCTGGGCAACCATTCATTGTTTACGTAAAGTCCAGCTCCTGGGAGGATCCGCTGCCCCACCCTTCCTGCGCCTGTTATCTCTGCCCCACAGCAGCCCTCAGGCAGCTCCAGTGGCCGCTGGGCTCCTCTGGGGCCAGAACAGATTTCCCAGCAGCTGCCAGGCCTGGAGTCCCGGGTCTGGAGGGATAGAGTGCTTTTCCTGCTCTTGGGCAGCTCTCTCCCCGCCAGCGGAAGGGCCGCGCGTCAGAGAAGGAAGCCAGGCTGTGAAAAGCTGACCTGCTTCCCCGGAGCAGGCAGGCGTTCAGAAAAGTGGTCCCCAGGAGGCACCAGATGCTGGTGCATGACTGGGGGAGTGTGACAACCCAGTCCTGCGGCCCCCAGAGTAGAGATGGAGCCACCCCTGCCCTCTCCCCCCAAACACATCCTCAGCTGCAGAAGATGTCAGTCTCCCTGTCCCTTGAGGAACTTCACAGCCCTCGATAGAGAGAGGGCTTCCCGCCTGCAGTTCCGCCAGGGCCCCAGCGAGCTCATGTGGCGGCAGCTGGGACCTCGGAGTCAGCACCTCTGCTCTGGAGCCCAGGTTAAAACGAATTGTGTTTGAGTCGTGTGTGTCTCAGACCCTTTGCTCTGTAAGTCTTCTCTGTCAAATCATGGTAATAAAGCTTTTTGAGCTGGTTGTGAGGAATCTACGAGATGATTTATGCATCGCTGTTGTTGCTCAGGCATGTCTGACTCTGCAACCCCACAGACTGTAGCCCACCAGGCTCCTCTGTCCAGGGGATCTTCCCAGCCCAGGAACTGAATTTGTATCTCCTGTGTCTCCTGCGTCAGCAGGCCCTAGTGGCTAATTCACCACTGAGCCACGAGGGATACATTTAGAGAATACTCTACCCAGGCTTGTGGGCCAGTCCAGCTCCTTGTTTTAGACCAAGGCGAGAAGCACCCTCTAGAGATGGTAAAATCAGCCTGGATCATGGCCTTCGAGTGTCCTCCAGGCACTCCCAGACGTGCCACTGAGCCATCCGATCAGTAATGGCTATTCCCCCTCGGGGCCCCAGTCGCAAGAAGAGAGAAGTCTGGGAGTTGGACAGCCCGGAGTTAGAGCTGCTCCACGTACTAGCCTGGTGAGTGGGTGAAGGCCTTTAGTCCTGCTGAATTTCAGTTAGCTCTCCTGTGAATGAGGTTTAGTGCCTGCCCACCGCAGTGCCAGTGAGGGAGCCACAGGGGCAGGTTCTCTGCCTTCTCTGAAGGCTGGGTGTCCCAAAGTGCCCTGTCCTTGCTCACAGCCTGTCCAAGCTGAACTCGACTCCCGCCCACCCACATGTCCCCACCCTCTCCCCAAGGTCCGCATCTTGGGTGATGACACCAGGATTACCCCGGGCTCTCCCCGCATCCTGTGGGTCACTTCAGGAAACCCTCCCCTTTGTCGCTGCTGCCCCGGCCCCCAGTTGTGCCCGCCTCATCTGCTGACTCAAACTCTTCCATCCAAGCTCCAGCCTGGCCAGCATCTTCCTGCCCCCCAGCTCTTATGAAGTCACGTGGTCTCCTGCTGACCATGGGAGAGCCCACTTGAGCCAGGCAGGCAAGGCCACCAGCATTCTCATCACCTCTCCAGCCTTCCCCTTCCTTCTCCCCACCCCCCACACCCCCATGCTTGGCTCCTCCCAACTTTCTCCCTCCCAACCTCAGCACCGACACTTGCAAGATTTTCTTAATTGCAGGTCAGATTGTCCTAATCCTTTCCTGATTTCCCCCTGGGCATTAGCTGCTCCTTTCTCAGTGCTCCCTACTCTTTCTTGCATCTCAGATAACACTACTGCCTGCGGCATCTGTCCCAAGTACCCGGCAGGAGGTAAAAGCCCAGGTGATGGGAGGGATGGAGGGGGCATTTTTTGGCTCTACCATGCAGCATGCAGGATCTTAGTTCCCAGACAGGCGAGGGTTAAACCCATGGCCCCTGCCTTGAGAGCACTGAGTCTTACCCACTAGATCAGGCTTCCAGGGAAGTCCCTGCACGCTCCAATTTTATGCATGAGGGGGTTTTGTTGTTGTTCTTTTTTTTTAAATCAGAATGTGAGAGGTGCATACAGAGAAACTGTTTATTTAAGACAGGAGCACGGCAGAGATACACACCTGCAGAGAAAGGGTGTGCGTATTCTCCCTAATGCGGAGGAATGCCTTCATGCATGTTGAAAATCTCCAGGGACTTCCCTGGTGGTCCAGTGTTCAGATTCCACACTTCCACTGCAGGGGGCGCAGATTCAATCCTTGGTCAGGGAACTGAGAACCCACAGGCCTTGTGACCAAAAATATAAAATCTTTCTAATTGAAAAAAAAGTCAAGGTCCTTTGAACCATAAAGAATAAGACGGTCTCAGTGACCAGGTTTGGAATGGTCCTCAGGAGAAATAATAAGAGCAAGTGCTGAACAGAGCAGGGAATATGCTTTTGTGTAAGACGGGGAGCAAATACAAAACCAAAAGTATAGAGAGGAAAGACACAGAAAACTCATTTTAAATTTGAATTGGAAATATGAGCTCATGATTCAAAAATAAGAAAAAGTCCCAGCTATGTCCTTCGGAAGGACCCAGAAGCAATGGCTGGCCCCTTGTAGCAATGAGCACATGTAGCACCCGAATCTTAACCTTCCCTCCCAAAAAGGAACCAGAGCTGCTCGCAGAGAAAGGGCTAATCCAGAAATCTAAGTGGAACTGCACTAGTGTGTCCCAGAAAGCAGGGAGGACTGCAAGGAGCCTTTCAAAGGTCAAAGGAACTGGTTTGAAAAGACCTCCCACTGACCAATTATTGTGAAAAAGGAAAAACTCCCTTGCTGCCTGTACACTGCTTCACTCTCACACCAAGTGCGTGGGCTTTTCACAACCAAGCACTTCTGATGCCAACTGCCCAGACACAGCACCAACCCCACAGGTGAAAAGGGCTCCCTCCCATAAGACTGTCTCCTGCCCAGAAGCCAATTGCAAGTCCTGGCCTCCCTGACTTCCCACTGACTGGCTGTAAATTGGGGGTTCCATGACCCCTCCTTGGGCTCAATAATTTGCTAGAAGGACTCATAGAACTCAGGAAAACAGTTTACTTACCAGGTTACTGGTTTATTGTGAAAGGATACAACTCAGGATCTCAGGATGGGCCAGAAGGAAGAGAAGCACAGGACCCAGTACAGGGTGAGGGAGCAGAGCTCTCTCCGGTTTCTCCACCCTCCCTCCCAGCACTCCACGTACCCAGCAATCTAAAGGTGTCGGAACTTACCAACACCACTCTGACCAAACCACTCTGGTTATGGTTTTATGCCAGACTGATGACTAGGCAGGGGCTGCCCAGGAGGCACAGTGGTAAACAATCTGTCTGCCTATGCAAGAGATCCAGAAGACGGGGGTTTGATCCCTGGGTCAGGAAGATCCCCTGGAGTAGGAAATGGCAACCCACTCCAGTATTCTTGCCTGGAGAATTTCATGGACAGAGGAGCCTGGCAGGTTACAGTCCACCGGGTCGCAAAGAGTCAGACATGACTGCACACCTGAGCACGCACACACTTCATTACATGATTCATTAAATCATTGGACATTGTTTTGGAGATGAAAGTCAATCTCTAACCCGTCCCCCTTCTCTGCAGGTTGGGGGTTGGGGTGAGGGTGGGGGAGTATTGAGGCTGAAAGTTCCAACTCTAATCACGTGGTTGGTTCCCCTGGCAACCGGCGCCCCCAACCTCAGTGGCTTTCCAAAAGTCACCTCATTAACATAAACTCTATTGTTATTGAAAGGGGCTTCTAATGAATAACAAAGACTCTCCTCTCACTTATATCGCTCCGGAGCTTTTCCAAGAACAAACCAAACATATCTTGCTTATTATATCAGAACATCACCAGTGTAAACTACTGGATAAGTGAAAATCCATTCAGGCATGGTATTTGATTTGAAAAAACAGAAAAAATGTATTTGCCACCATTTGAGTTGAATATATCAACTCTTTACTCTGAAAGTTAGAATTAAAAGAATTAACCTTTGCGCACTGCTGATGGGATTATAAAATGATGCAATTGCTATGGAAAACAGTATGGTGGGCCTCAAAAATTAAAAATAGGACTACCACGCGGTCCATCACTTCTGGGTTTATATCCAATAAAACTGAAAGCAGGGTCTGGAAGATAATGACTGCACACCTGTGTTCACAGCAGCTTAATTTACAATAGCCGAGAGGCTGAAGCTACCCAATGTCCATCAACAGATGAATGGATAAAAACTATGTGGTCTATACATACAATGAAATATTATTCAGCCTTAAGGGAAGAAAACCCTGCCACATGCTACAAGGGAGAGGAAGCTTGTGGGCGTTATACTAAGTGAAATAAGCCAAACACAAAAAGACAGCTTGTGTGATTCCAATCACAGGAGGCACTAGAGTAGTAGGAGCAGTCCCTTGGCCAGCAAGGAGATCCAACCAGCCCATCCTCAAGGGACTCAGTCCTGCATATTCACTGGAAGGACCGAAGCTGAAGCTGAAACTCCAATACTAGGGCCACCTGATGTGAAGAGCTGACTCACTGGAAAAGACCCTGATGCTGGGAAAGATTGAAGGCAGGAGAAGAAGGGGACAACAGAGGATGAGATGGTTGGAGGGCATCACCGACGCGATGGACATGAGTTTGAGCAAGCTCCAGGAGTTGGTGATGGACAGGGAAGCCTCCATGGGGTCGCAAAGAGTCAGACACAACTGAGCGATTGAACTGAACTGAACTGAGAATGGTCAAAATCACTGGTTCAGAAGATAGAATGATGGTTAATCAGGGGTGGAGGTGGGGAGTGAGGAGCCATTTAATGGGTATAGAGTTTCAGTTTGCAAGATGAGAAAGTTCTGGAAATCTGTTTCCCAGCAATGTGTACATAGTTAACACTGTTGATCTATACACTTAAACTGATTGAGGGAATTCCCTGGCAGTCCCGTGGTTAGGTGCTTTCACTGCCCTGGTCTGGGTTCAATCCCTGGTTAGAGAACTAAGATTCTTCAAGCCATGAAGTACAGCCTAAATAAATAATTGATTATGATGTAATTTTTATGTTTTTACTACAATTAAAATCTTTGGGGTTGTTTTGTAATGTAATAGTAATTGTTTAAAGTTCTAGAACTCGAAAAGATTTTACCCTGTATTTTGGAGGTGTATAATTCATTCCCAGTTGATGAAGGAAACCTTTTTTTTTTTTTGAAGGATACCTTTTATTAAATATAGAAATAGAAAGTCACTACTCTTCAACCCCCAAAGAATAATTGATTCAAGCAAGGATCAACAATGGATGCTAGAACTGTTCAGTGAAAGTTTGTTGGGAAAAGGGCAGGATGACAAAACACCATCACCGCCTCTTAATTACTTCTTAATCATAAAATGAAAATGCATTTTTACAATTAAGAGAGATGGTGAGGCAGCTAACATCCTGTGCCAGCCAATAAACACAGCACCTGCGAAGACCATCCTTGCCGAGAAACTTTAAATCTAATCAGGCTTTTAGACACAACTTCCAGTTTACAGGAGGAAAAAAATCAAGTCAAATAACACCACGAGGAAGTAATCAGACAGAGAGTAGAACATTCTTCTGGTCAGCTGGCCAATCGCTTTAAAAGGTCAGTGGTTGGGGGTGGGGGAGGGGAGAGACTGTTCCAGGGGTACGAAAGATAAAAACACCGACCGTTGCGGGGCTTGAGATAAGGTCTCTAGACGGGTCACCCAACTGTTGCGGTCATACTTTCACTGTCCATTTATCATTTAAGCTGTTTATAGCAATGGGCACCACTCTTCCAATAAGCGACACATTGTCAAGCAAACAACAGTGGGGGGCGTCCTGGTGGCTCAGTGGTAAAGAACCCACCTGCCAGTGCCGAGGACAGGTTTGATCCCTGGTCCGGGAGGATCCCACGTGCCAAGGAGCAACTAAGCCCGTTTGCCACAACTACTGAGCCTGTGCTCTAGAGCCGGGGAACCACGACTACCTAAGCCCGCTCACCCTCCACAGGAGAAACCACCACACTGGGGAGCACTTGCACAACCACTAGAGAGTGACCCCTGCTCCCTGCAATGAGAGAAAAGCCCGAGCAGCAACAAACACCCAGCACAGCCAAAAATATATAAATAAAATGATTTTTTTTTAAGTCAGTGTTTGGGGGTGAGAGCGAGGAGAGACTCTTTTAGGAGTAAGAAAGATTAAACAGTCACCTGTGGTGTGGTGGGGGTTAATACAAGCTCTCTAGACGGGTCACCAAACTGTTCCGGTCACACATCCACTGTCCATTTATTATTGAAGTTGCTTCTTTATAGAAACAGGTACCATAACTGAGGTACACGGTCAAGCAAAAAGTGGTGCCTCCTGTGGCGCATCCCTGGAGAGTACGCCGCCCACCTCGGATGCCCGCGGTTTAAACTGTGAGCTCCGTGAAGCAAGCACGGAGCTTGCTGTGGCTCATTCCTCTGCGATCCCCAGCACCTGGCATAAGAGCTCGATAAATGCGTGTCAATGAATAAATGATTGAACTAATGAGGGAGCAAGTCTGGCCTCCCTGAGGCTGTGGAATGAGCGTGGGTAGGTGGGAGCTGCCATCTGAAGTTCCTGGACCCCTGTTTCAGGGACCTCAGCTCTTTGGCAAAGTCTGCAGAAGGAAACCCCACTACATACCAGACTCACTCTGGCCCTAAGGCTGCAGAATCAGACAATAGAGGGTTTTGTTTTATTATTTTTTTTATATAGAAGTAATATGTAGTACAAAGCTCCTTAACCCTTTGGGGACCAGTACCTATTTGGGAATTCAGTGTAATCAAAGGATCCTTTCCCAGCAAACCCACATTCCCGTGTCAGATACACCTTGAGTTTCACACGTGATCTCAGATGATTCATGGACCGCCCCCCACCCAGGTCCATACTCAGGTTCTGGGTAATGAAATTCCAGACTTGAAGAAACCCGAGGGACCCCATGGGTTGTCTTCTGAGGGCCTCTCAGGGTGCACGTCTCACCTCTCAAGTGCTGCCAAACTCCTGCTCTCCTAGTCTTTTTTTTTTTTTTTGGATTGTGTTGTACAGCATGTAGGATCTTAGTTTCCTAACCAGAGATTGAACCTGCACCCCTTGCATTTGAAGCACTGGACCCCTGCATCTTAACCACTGGATCACCAGGGAAGTCCCCCATAAATAAAATATATGATTTTATCTATCTATTTTTGGCCGTGCTAGGTCTTCGTTGTGCGGGCTTTTCTCTAGGTGCTGTGAGTGAGGACTACTCTCTAGCTGCGGTTTGAGGGCTTCTCATTTCAGTGGCCTCTGTTGCGGACCACGGATTCTAGGGTGTTCAGGCATCAGTAGTTGCGGCTCGTGGGCTCTAGAGCGCAGGCTCAATTAGTTGCGGCACACCAGCTTCGTTGTGGATCTTCCAGGACCAGGGATGGAACTCGTGTCTCCTAAATTGGCAGGCAGATTCTTTCCCACTGAGCCACCAGGGAAGCCCTCCATTAGTCATTTTTTAAAGGGTCTGGAATGACGAGGGGAAGGGGTTGCTGGGCTCAGCGGGGTCTGCGGCATTACTGCCTCCGGGCCGGGCTCTCCTTCTCTCAGAGGGCGCATGAGCAGCCCCCACTGTGGGGTACACCCCCTGATGCTCAGATCCGTCGGGCATGACCCGGGTACCCCAACCAAACTGGGGCTTCTGCCACAGAGCTCCCGCCTCCAGGAGCCAGCCTCGGAGCCCCTGGCCCACGCAGAGCAATCTCGGATGACCGGGCAAGGCGGCACCGGGGCGGCCTGGCTCGCGCAGCTGCGGTGGGCGCTTGGTGGCCTCAGCGGCTCCTCAGTCAATCCCAGCTGTTCCTAGGGTCCCTCTGAGAGTTGGTGGTGTTTGCGTCTGTTTACAGATGAGAATGCTGAGGCTCAGGGAGGTTGTGTGACTATCCCTTCTGGGTCGACTACACGTTTATTGAGCAACTGCTATGTGCCCGGCACTGAGCTAGGTGCTAGGGATCAAAAGATGTGCTACACCTTGGGGTTCACCATGCAATAGGGAAGAGACCCCCAAACAGATTATTTCAAACCAGTGTGGCAAATGAAAAAAAAAACAAACAAACATGCCCCAGGGGTACACAACCCAGTCCAGGGTTCAGGGAGGTCAAGGAGGCTCCTTGGAGCATGTGACATCAGCATAAGGCCCTCAAGGATAAGGAGGATAAACCAGGCTGGGTGAGTGTGGGAAGACCCCAAGTAAAGGGACCAGCCTGGTGTAAAAGAGCCCCAGTTCCTGTTTGCAAAAGGATGCTGGCTTGAAGCTGCTTGGTTGGGGGAGAGAGGGGGCATTTTGTGCAAGGTGGGGCCAGAGAAAAAGACCAAGCTGAGGTCATGGAGCAACACCAGCGAGCTGAATCCACTTAACCAGCAGCACTTGAGAGAGGACGGGCGGGGTGGGGTGGGGGGATCAGATTTGTGAAGCAGCTTGTCAAGAACAGCTGCAACCATTCAAGTGCCTCTCCACCTCAGGTGGGTGCTGCCTCTTGAGGGGCATTACTCTCGCTTTAAGAAGGTTTAATTAGCTTGCCTGCAGACACTCAGAGAACCAGTCCTTGCCCAGAGCTCCCTCTGGGCACACGGGGTGAATGCGCTGGCGAGTTGGGGAGGATAAGATGCTGGGAAGGCAGACCCGGCCTGGGGCAGCCCAGGGCTCGTCCTCGGCCTGGCACACAGAGAGGGGATGCGCGGTGTATGATTGTCGGGTTGTGTGTCTGGGGCTCCCGATGGCGCCCCAAGGCAGGGGCGATGGCTCCCGGCCCAGGGTCTAGAGGAGAGGGACAGCGGTCCCAGAAAGGGGCTAGGAGAGGCCGCCTCCAGCTGGGGGCAACCCGGCCCCCGAGCCTGAAACCCGGAGGGGCGAGGAGGCTCGGCTCCCGGGGCTGGACCGGAGAGAGGCGGGTGGCTCCTCCCCGGCCCCGCCGCCCTGGGTCGGGGCGCGGGGCCGGGCGCCGCGGGAGCCGCAGCCCTTTCCGGGGGGCGGGCCCAGAGGCGGCAGCGCCCGGCTCCTGCCCCGACAGGTGCGCGCCGCGCGCAGGAATGCGGCCGGCCTGACTCACCAGCGCCTCCTTCCTACCTGCCGCCCGCCCCATAAAGCGGTCCCC
>SJYT01051311.1:521157-549716 GCA_006410635.1 Cephalophus harveyi | reverse complement strand
CCTGGATAATTCTTGAAAAAATCCCTGGGTATATCGGATTATCCCTGGAAAGTCATTTAAGAAGCAGGACAGTGGCCATCAGGGTGTTGTGGGTCGGGCAGAGGGGGAGGCTGACTTTGCCCTCCATCCCTTTTGAACCTTTAGTATCTGAGCCATCCTGGAGAAGGAAATGGCTACCCACTCCAGTATTCTTGCCTGGAAAAACCCCATGGACAAAGGAGCCTGGTGGGCTACAGTCCATGGGGGTGCAAAGAGTCGGACACGACTGAGCACACAGCACATTTGAGCCATGGGCCCCTATTCCCTGAGCAGAAGTGAGTCACGAATGAGTGATAGTAAGAGTAAGGGCTTTTCAAGCTTCAAGACACTGAACAGATTTGTCGTGACTTGAGGGGACAGGGGGAGGGTCTCAGGGAACTGAGGTTTGAGTTCAGTTCAACCACTGCTGTCTGCTTAACTTAGACCCATTTAGAGCCTCAGTTTCCTTATCTGTAAAATGGGATGGTGAAGGCCCAGCCTTCTTGCTGGGCAGTGGGGAAGTGACTGGCTCCTCCTGCAGGAGCGGCAAGACCTGCAACTGCTCCACCGGCTCCCAGAGCGACCTGCAGCCCTGCCGGCGGGAGGGCGAGGACAAGGTGTGCTCCGGGCGGGGCGAATGCCAGTGTGGCCACTGCGTGTGCTACGGCGAAGGCCGCTACGAGGGCCAGTTCTGTGAATATGACAACTTCCAGTGCCCCCGCACCTCTGGGTTCCTCTGCAATGGTGAGCTGCTGACCCGAGTGGGGTGGCATGGGGCTTTGGGGGTGGCCTGGGTGCCCAGTCCACACCCTGCCCCGCTGGCTCTCCCATCAGAGCCCAAGTAGGGAGAGCCACACCAGGAGTCAGAATCCCCACGTGCAGGCCTAGCCCTCCTCCAGATTCCCTGAGCGCCTCCCCCCAGTCCAGCCCCAACCTATACCTCTCTCCTCCTCCAAAAATTTGATGCCCAAGGCCCCTACCAGCATGACATTACCCTTATGTTTAAAAAGACTCTGGCTCCCCTGAGGTCCTCCAGTCCATGCCCACCTCCTTCTCCACTCTCCCATCCCACTAGGGTGGGTACTACCCAGCTCGGTCTCAGGGATTGGTGCTAGAAGGCACGGTGATCTTTCCTCTCTTGGAAGGTACTACATCTCTGGCAGGCAGGGCCTGGGGTAATGCATCCACAGGGCCCAACACAGTGTGGGTCCAGGCCAGGGGCCCATAGGCTGGCCAGAGCTTCTGGAACTGGGCAAGGGCCACAGAACCCGCAGGGGCCACAGGGAAGGACTGACTGGGTAAATGGAGGAGATTGAATGAAAATCCACTCACCAAATACTTATTAAATCCCCACTGTATACTTGCCCCTGGGGGTCTACTCTTTCCCTCATTCTTGCTTTTATCTGCCTTCTCTTCTCTTTACCTGCCTACCCCACAGTGCACTCAGAGAAGTGAAGGGAGAACCCAGGATGTCTGTAGCAAGACAGGTATTTAGCACAGGTGGAGCCATGAGATAGGAAGGGAGGGAGATGCTGCTGGAAAGGATGCAGGGCCAGAGTGTGAGGGGTCTGGATTCCAGTCCAGGATGTATCCAGTTTTAGTCTAGTCCACACTTTTTCTTAAAGGGCCAGGCATTAAATGTTTTCAGTTTTGTAAGCCAAACCATTTCTATCACTACTACTCAGCTCTGCCGTTGTAGCAGAAAGCAGCTATAAGCAATACGGAAGCAAACGAGTGTGGCTCTGTTCCAGTAACACTTGCAAAAGCAGGCGGTGAGCTGGATTTGGCCTGCAGGCTGCAGTTAGTCAACCCCTATTGTAGCAAGGACATTGGACTTTATCCTTTGGGCAAAGGGAGTCACTGGAGGTTTTAATTTCATTTTCTCTTTATATGTTAACTTTGTATCCAGCCACCTTGCTCTACTAACTTACGAAACCTAATAACTTATCTATAGATTCTTCTTGCTATTTGGGGACATTTCTGACACTGGCAAATAATGACAGTTTTTTGTCTCTTACTTTCCAATAGTATGTTTTATTTCTTTTTCTTACCTTATTGCATTGGCCAGGACTCATCAGAGGTTCTTAAACAGGGGAGACACGTGTCTGGGTTTGTGTTTTGGGGTGATCACTCCATCTGCAGAGTGGAAGGCAGAGGGCAGAATAGAGCAGGAAAAATGGAGAGAAGGGAACGCCAGGAAACAGAGGAAGAGATGAGACTCTGCCCGTGGCTGGAGACATCCTAGCTCCCAAGGCAGCTCCACCGGCTGGGCAGCCTGGACTGCAGGTGCGAATGTGCCTCTCCTCTCTCGCCTTCCATTCTTTGCAGACCGGGGGCGCTGCTCCATGGGCCAGTGCGTGTGTGAGCCTGGCTGGACAGGCCAGAGCTGTGACTGTCCTCTCAGCAACGCCACCTGCATCGACAGCAACGGGGTAGGCCTGAGCGTGAGGCAGGCAGTGGGGGGCGGTGGGTGGGGCCCCCCTCTCAGACAGGGATGGGGGCGCCGCTGGCTCACGGGGCCTCCTCTCACCTCAGGGCCTCTGTAACGGGCGTGGCTCCTGCGACTGCGGCCGTTGCCACTGCAACCAACAGTCTCTCTACACGGACACCGTCTGCGAGATCAACTACTCGGCGGTGAGGCCAGACTCGCTGGGTGTGGGTGCGGGGACCCATCGCCATGGGAGCTGCCCAAGGGGATGAGGTTGCGGGAGCGGGCCTGGCAGGGGCCGCCCGGCACAGTGCCCGTCTGCCCCTCCTCCTCGCCCACCCAGATCCACCTGGGCCTCTGTGAGGACCTGCGCTCCTGCGTGCAGTGCCAGGCCTGGGGCACCGGTGAAAAGAAGGGGCGCACGTGCGAGGAGTGCAGCTTCAAGGTCAAGATGGTGGATGAGCTTAAGAAAGGTACAGGGCAGGCAAGAGAACTAGGCAAGGGGAGACCTCTGAGAGGTGGGGGTGTCGCTCATCGGGGCGGGGCTGTAGAGCTGGGTAGGGGGCTCGTAGTCCAAAGTGAGGACAGGCAGTCCAAAGAGGGGTTCCAGGCCTGGGGAGTGGTCACAGAATCCAGACCGGGCACACAGACCCAGGGTGGGGACGCACAGTCTGGCCAGGGCACCCAGTCCTGGGGAGGGGGCCGTGAACATGGCAAAGGCGCAGAAACGGGCCCTGGGTGCACAGCCTCCTTTCCTCTGGCCAGAAAAATGTTCTAGAAGCCCAGCTCCTGAGTGATGCCCAGGACAGGCACAGATGTGCAGGCTTTGACGGTCCTGGGCAGGGCAGCCCCCACTTTACCCCCACCCCTGCCCCCATGTGCACAGCCTGCCGGGAACTCACATTCTTCCCCAGCGAGAGGCCTCCTCCCCTCCACGCCGACCCCGTGATGGGCGGGGTGGGCCCCAGAGCAAGGCCGTGGTGAGGAGCGGACCCCTCGCCAGGCCCTAAGGCGCTCCGGGCTGGGGTCCGGTGCCCTGCTGACTGTCTGTGTCTGCAGCGGAGGAGGTGGTGGAGCACTGCTCCTTCCGGGATGAGGATGACGACTGTACCTACAGTTACACCGTGGAGGGTGACAGCGCCCCCGGGCCCAACAGCACCGTTCTGGTGCAGAGGAGGAAGGGTGAGCCGGCGGGCCGGTGGGGATGGGCCTGGGGGGCCTGTCAGACCGGCGTCGGGAGATGGCACCGGCTTCCTCCTCCTCTTTCCTCCCTAGAATGCCCCCCGGGCACCTTCTGGTGGCTCATCCCCCTGCTCATCTTCCTCCTTCTGTTCCCGGTCCTGCTGCTGCTGCTCTGCTGGAAGTACTGTGCCTGCTGCAAGGTGGGGCTCCCCCGGCCCCCACCCCACTGGGGTCCCTGTACGGGCAGAGGCCAAGTGAACCCACACATTCCACCCAGCCCTGGTGCCATCTCCACCCCAGCCCCTCGCCTCTGCCAGCCACCAGTGGCCGGATTCCTGGGAGTCCCTGGCCCGGGGGTCAGCCGCATGCAAAGGGTCACGAGAGCCAACAGGAAGGAAGGGCTCTGCCCACCAGGAGCTGGCCGTCTCCCTGGGAGGAAAGACCGGAGACAGGAGAGTGCAGAGCATGGCCCGGCGTGGGGTACTGAAGGGGGCGGAGGTGTCCATACGCAGCCCCCAGGGTCGTACTCGTGTGTTACAGGGAAAAAGGGCTCTGTGATCAACTACTTTTGAGAAAGCGGTTTCTCCTCTGCAGGGCTTCTCGGAGCCTTTGAGCTAGTTGTTTGCGTAATGAAACTACCTGGGGAAGGAATTCAGTGCTTCCCAAAGGGGCTTGATCACAGAACCTTTTACTTTCCAGAGTAGACAGTGGGACCAGAGTCCCATGGCATGCATTTTGGGTTCCCTCTGCCCCGTTCGCCTCTGTGCCCACACCCAGGCCCCGGTAACTGCTTGGATATCCCGATGTCTGGGGAAGGCACTGCTGACCCCTCTGGACCACTGGCGTGGGCGGGAGGCGGTAGCCGGAGGGACTTCCCTGGGCCGGTGCAGCCGTCTCAGCTCTCACCCCCGCCCTCCTTGCCTCCTAGGCCTGCCTGGCCCTTCTCCCTTGCTGCAACCGAGGTACGGGCCTGGCCTCCGCGGGGGCGGTGGGCCTCTGACAGCTCCTTCCTTAAGCAGGGGTGGAGGGGAAGCAGGGCACCAAGTCTGGGACAGAGGCCAGGGACCGTGGGGGGGGGGTCCCACCTGTGGGGTGTGGTGGGGGAGGGTCTAGGAAGCATCCCCTCAGCCCCGTACTGAGGCCCAGGTCCCACAGGTCACATGGTGGGCTTCAAGGAAGACCACTACATGCTCCGAGAGAACCTGATGGCCTCGGACCACCTGGACACGCCCTTGCTGCGCAGCGGGAACCTCAAGGGGCGCGACACGGTCCGATGGAAGATCACCAACAATGTGCAGAGGCCGGGCTTCGCGTCGCACGCTGCAGGCATCAACCCCTCAGAGCTGGGTGAGGGCCAGGGCTGGGCACCGCAGCTTCTGGCACTGCCCTTGGGGCCTGGGGCACATTCACCGCTGCTCCCCACTCCGGGATCCAACATTCCTCTTTTCTCTGGGTATCGGGTGTAGGCACATGCCTGGCACCTCCTACCTTCCTAAGGGGTACACGCCCCCAGTGCCCCCCAGTCTGAGCACAGCTTCTGGAGGGGGCTTCTGTGGTGCCCACCATGGTTGGACTGACGACCCCCGCTTCTCGCCTGCCCTAGTGCCCTACGGACTGTCCCTGCGGCTCGCCCGCCTCTGCACCGAGAACCTGCTGAAGCCTGGCACGCGAGAGTGCGACCAGCTGTGCCAGGAGGTGGAGGAGAATGTAAGGAGCTGGTCCCCGGCAGTGGGTGCCTTTGGGCCGGGTGTGAGACGGGAGGCGGGAGGGCAGAGAGGGAAGCCGCCGTGGCGCCTGGATGTGTCCGGATGGGAGAGAAGGGCTTCCTCGAACACGTGTGTGGCCGGGGGGTCACTCTGGGACCTGTCCCCTGTGAATGCTTCCAGAAGGGCAGAGCCACTGCTCATGCCCATGGCCGTGCCCCCAGCCACGCCCAGGAGGTCCTCTGGGTGCAGGGGCTCCCCCAGGGCCCCAGCCTCATAGCCCTCCCTTGCCCGGCAGCTGAACGAGGTGTACCGACAAATCTCAGGCGCTCACAGCCTCCAGCAGACCAAGTTCCGGTGGGTCCTGGGCGCCCGGGGTGGGGTTGGGGGTGGGGCGCTGGTCCCATAGCTGATACCAGGAGATTTCTCCCAAGCAGATAATCCCTGCCCCCTAGGGACCTTCTGGCTCACGGTCTTCACTTTGTCCCCCACAGGCAGCAGCCCAACGCTGGGAAAAAGTGAGTCGAAGACACATCGGTGGGCAGTACCAGCCCCAAGTCCCACCTCCCTCATCCCCACCTCCCCATCCCCACTTCCATCTCCATCATCTCCGCCCCATAGGAGAGGAGGGCTGTCCGGGTCTGTCCTGGAGTAGGACCTTCACTGAACATATACCCGTATGAAGCCCTCACCGAGAGCCAGCCCCTGTATGAAAACAAGGAACCCACAGGGAAACGAGCCAACCCAGTCCCTGGCCTCACATGGGCAATAGCCCCCACCCAGTACCAGGGACGGCCGGTGCCCAGAGCCAGCCCTCCTCTGAGGCCAAAGGCCTTGATCCTGGAGGCGCTGCTGGTTACTAACCAGATGGTCCAGTGGGTGACACACTTCTTTCCCAGTGCCCACCCCGAGTCCCAGACTCCCCAGGGAAGAGTGGGGTGGGGTTCAATACCAAGAAGACAAAACCCAGCTCTCACCGGGCACATCGCTATCAGTAAGAACCATTGAGACTGGCACTTTGAGTGCTGACCACTGGCCAGGCCTTGTTTTAAGGCCTCATGTGTGTGGTTCTTACTCCAGTGGGTATCATTGCTATTCCCATTGTATAGCTGAGGAAACTGAGGATCAGAGAAGTTAAGTAACTTACCTAAGGTTACCTAGCCATTAAGAGATAGAACCAGGGGAATTCCCTGGTGGTTCAGCAGTTAAGGCTTCCCAGGTGGCTCAGTGGTAAAGAACCTACCTGCCAGTGCAAAAGACAAAAGACATGGGTTCAGTCCCTGGGTCTGGAAGATTTCCTGGAGTAGGAATGGCGACCCACTCCAGTATTCTTATATGGAAAATTGGTCTTCACTTTGTCCCCCACAGGCAGCAGCCCAACGCTGGGAAAAAGTGAGTCGAAGACACATCGGTGGGCAGTACCAGCCCCAAGTCCCACCTCCCTCATCCCCACCTCCCCATCCCCACTTCCATCTCCATCATCTCCGCCCCATAGGAGAGGAGGGCTGTCCGGGTCTGTCCTGGAGTAGGACCTTCACTGAACATATACCCGTATGAAGCCCTCACCGAGAGCCAGCCCCTGTATGAAAACAAGGAACCCACAGGGAAACGAGCCAACCCAGTCCCTGGCCTCACATGGGCAATAGCCCCCACCCAGTACCAGGGACGGCCGGTGCCCAGAGCCAGCCCTCCTCTGAGGCCAAAGGCCTTGATCCTGGAGGCGCTGCTGGTTACTAACCAGATGGTCCAGTGGGTGACACACTTCTTTCCCAGTGCCCACCCCAAGTCCCAGACTCCCCAGGGAAGAGTGGGGTGGGGTTCAATACCAAGAAGACAAAACCCAGCTCTCACCGGGCACATCGCTATCAGTAAGAACCATTGAGACTGGCACTTTGAGTGCTGACCACTGGCCAGGCCTTGTTTTAAGGCCTCATGTGTGTGGTTCTTACTCCAGTGGGTATCATTGCTATTCCCATTGTATAGCTGAGGAAACTGAGGATCAGAGAAGTTAAGTAACTTACCTAAGGTTACCTAGCCATTAAGAGATAGAACCAGGGGAATTCCCTGGTGGTTCAGCAGTTAAGGCTTCCCAGGTGGCTCAGTGGTAAAGAACCTACCTGCCAGTGCAAAAGACAAAAGACATGGGTTCAGTCCCTGGGTCTGGAAGATTTCCTGGAGTAGGAATGGCGACCCACTCCAGTATTCTTATATGGAAAATCCCATGGACGGAGGAGCCAGGTGGGCTGCGGTCCATGGGGTCACAAAGAGTCGGACACAACTGAGCGCAGCGCAGGAGCAGCAGTTAAGACTCAGGCTTTCGCTGCCAGGGACCAGGTTCCATTTCCACGTGGTTCAGTAAAAAAAAGTTAAGATGAAGAGCCAGGATTGCAGCCAGGCAGTCTGGCCTGTCCCCTTGGCATCTTTGCTGCCCCGCCTTCACGTGTGTGTCATCAGCCCCTCTGGGAGAGGTGGGCAGGGAGAGAAGCCTCCTCTCACAGATAAGGACTGAGGCTGCAGAGGGCGGCAGCGGGGGCAGGCCTGGTCTCTGCATCTGTCTGGCTCTGAAAAAACCGCTTTTTGGTGCCTGGAATCTTGTGCCCCGATGCAGAGAGGATGGGCAGAAGGGGCGGACAGGGACGCATGGCAGCCTCCCGGATGGCCTGACAACCCCGCCCACCCCGCCCCCAGGCAGGACCACACCATTGTGGACACGGTGCTGATGGCTCCCCGCTCAGCCAAGCAGGCCCTGCTGAAGTTGACAGAGAAGCACGTGGAGCAGGGAGCCTTCCATGAGCTCAAGGTGGCCCCCGGCTATTACACGCTCACCGCAGACCAGGGTAGGTGGGCAGGCTCCCTGTGCCCCTCCCTCTCACCTCCCACCCCCGTGCGGCCCCCTGACCCCCGTCTGACGGCTCCCCACCAGACGCCCGGGGCATGGTGGAGTTCCAGGAGGGCGTGGAGCTGGTGGACGTGCGGGTGCCTCTGTTTATCCGGCCCGAGGACGACGACGAGAAGCAGCTGCTGGTGGAGGCCATCGACGTGCCCGTGGGCACCGCCACCCTTGGACGCCGCCTGGTCAACATCACCATCATCAAGGAGCAAGGTCGGTCATGATGGGGGCCATCGGGGAACCAAAGGGGACTCTAGGACCCTTGTCTCTCCTCACATCCAAGTGGAAGTGGGACCTGGCCCTGTGGCCTAGGCAAGCGACTCAACCTCTGAGCCTTGGTTTCTCCATCTGCAAAAAGGGTATCAGGCTCTTGTGAGGGGGATGTGGCTGTACCCCTCTCAAAGTGCACAGTGGGGGGCTTCTCTTATCATCACCAGAGGGTACTGAGTTCTCCTGGAGCCGTCCCACGACCCTCTCCTTGTCCTGTGGCCTTTGAACTTGAGACTGAATGGGTCCCCAGGATGCCAGGACATCAGAGCAAGAAGGGACCGGGGGCCTCTTCTGTCCAGGCCTACCTAGAGGGCGGGCAAGGTGTCACACCACCATCGCCTACCTTGCCTTCCTTGCTAGTTCCTCGGGAAACCTGGACTTGTTGATCACTGTCCTTCCGGTGTCCGGAGGCTCTGTTCTGGTCGCTGACCCCTCCTGCCCACTTGCCGCAGGACTTAGGCCTGCTCCGCCCTGGCCCTCGGTCTCAGCCCTCATCTCTGGTCTTGCCACTGCCTGGCCTCCCTTCTCTGCCCCGGCCCTTCCAGGATGTCAGCTGGACACTGTTCCAGCCTTGTCAACTTTTCCTGGAAGACTTTTCCAGCCCCTCTGTCCACCCTCCCCAGAGAGCAGAGGGGTGAGGGGTGATAAGCAGACTCCTGAAGTCTGGGCTGGGTTGGGCCAGAGGGAGGGCAGGGGCTGAAAGGGGGACTGTGGTCAAGACCCCTGACCAGTGCCTGGCTCCTTGCAGCCAGCGGGATCGTGTCCTTTGAGCAGCCCGAGTACTTGGTCAGCAGCGGGGAGCGCGTTGCCCGCATCCCTGTGGTCCGGCGCATCCTGGACAGTGGCAAGTCTCAGGTCTCCTACCGCACCCAGGACAACACTGCCAAGGGCAACCGGGTGAGTCCTTGCCACGCGGTCAGGCGCATCCCAGTGGCCCAGTGGGGGCCGGACACAGCGGCATCCTGGGTCTCTGGATGCTGGTGGTGCCACAGGCTGGCCTCCCAAGGCCACATTCCCCCTGCCACCCTGCAGCAGGGGCATCAGTTCAGTTCAGTCGCTCAGTCGTGTCCAACTCCTTGCGACTCCATGGACTGCAGCACCCCAGACCACTCTAGGACCCTTGTCTCTCCTCACATCCAAGTGGAAGTGGGACCTGGCCCTGTGGCCTAGGCAAGCGACTCAACCTCTGAGCCTTGGTTTCTCCATCTGCAAAAAGGGTATCAGGCTCTTGTGAGGGGGATGTGGCTGTACCCCTCTCAAAGTGCACAGTGGGGGGCTTCTCTTATCATCACCAGAGGGTACTGAGTTCTCCTGGAGCCGTCCCACGACCCTCTCCTTGTCCTGTGGCCTTTGAACTTGAGACTGAATGGGTCCCCAGGATGCCAGGACATCAGAGCAAGAAGGGACCGGGGGCCTCTTCTGTCCAGGCCTACCTAGAGGGCGGGCAAGGTGTCACACCACCATCGCCTACCTTGCCTTCCTTGCTAGTTCCTCGGGAAACCTGGACTTGTTGATCACTGTCCTTCCGGTGTCCGGAGGCTCTGTTCTGGTCGCTGACCCCTCCTGCCCACTTGCCGCAGGACTTAGGCCTGCTCCGCCCTGGCCCTCGGTCTCAGCCCTCATCTCTGGTCTTGCCACTGCCTGGCCTCCCTTCTCTGCCCCGGCCCTTCCAGGATGTCAGCTGGACACTGTTCCAGCCTTGTCAACTTTTCCTGGAAGACTTTTCCAGCCCCTCTGTCCACCCTCCCCAGAGAGCAGAGGGGTGAGGGGTGATAAGCAGACTCCTGAAGTCTGGGCTGGGTTGGGCCAGAGGGAGGGCAGGGGCTGAAAGGGGGACTGTGGTCAAGACCCCTGACCAGTGCCTGGCTCCTTGCAGCCAGCGGGATCGTGTCCTTTGAGCAGCCCGAGTACTTGGTCAGCAGCGGGGAGCGCGTTGCCCGCATCCCTGTGGTCCGGCGCATCCTGGACAGTGGCAAGTCTCAGGTCTCCTACCGCACCCAGGACAACACTGCCAAGGGCAACCGGGTGAGTCCTTGCCACGCGGTCAGGCGCATCCCAGTGGCCCAGTGGGGGCCGGACACAGCGGCATCCTGGGTCTCTGGATGCTGGTGGTGCCACAGGCTGGCCTCCCAAGGCCACATTCCCCCTGCCACCCTGCAGCAGGGGCATCAGTTCAGTTCAGTCGCTCAGTCGTGTCCAACTCCTTGCGACTCCATGGACTGCAGCACCCCAGACCACCCTGTCCATCATCAAGTCCCGGAGTTTGCTCAAACTCATGTCCATTGAGTCGGTGATGCCATCCAGCCATCTCATCCTCTGCGTCCCCTTCTCCTCCCGCCTACAGTCTTTCCCAGCATCAGGGTCTTTTCAAATGAGTCGGGAAGATCTCCTGGAGAAGGAAGTGGCAACCTACTCCTATTCTTGCCTGGAAAACCCCATAGACAGAGGAGCCTAGTGGGCTACAGTCCATGGGGTGGCAAAGAGTCGGACACGACTGAGCAATTTCACTTTCACTTTCATCAAAAAGGCCCGTGATGCCCTGAATAAGGCCTTATCATGTCCAGACCATCCGTGTCCCCCTTGCAACATTCCAGGACCCACCCGGACGCTCTTCAAAGAAATAGACTGCCCCCTCTGCCATGGCCCAGGGGCTCTGGCCTTCTTGACGGGGAATCACAGGCCTCACGTCCCCAGGCTGTCATTGCCAGGCAGGCCCTGTCGGCCAGGCCACAGGACCAATCCTTCAGGGCAAGGAGGGCCTCGTGGTGAGCTGGTGTCAACCTCATCACTTTTTCACAACTTAATCACTCTCAGACAACAGCCATGTCCCTGCTTAGTTTGGCTTATACGTCTGTTTTTCTAAGATAATTACTAACGTTTTGTGTATTTTGATTTTTTTGGCCGTGCTGCGTGGCTTGTAGGATCTTAGTCCCCCAACCAGGGATCAAACCTGGACCCAGGGACCTGGCAATGAAATCGAAGACTCCTGACCACTGCACTGCCAGGGAATTCCCTATTACCATTACCGATTTTTTTTTATTAATTTTTTTATTGGCATACAGTTGATTTACCATATTGTGTTTCTGCTGTACAGCTAAGTGAATCAGTTAAACATAGACATGTATCCACTCTTTTTTGGATTCTGTTCCCGTATAGGTCATTACAGAGTACTGAGGAACAGTTCCCTGTGCTATACCATAGGTTCTTATTAGTTATCTATTTTATACCTATTACCAACATTTTAAANTAATTTTTTTATTGGCATACAGTTGATTTACCATATTGTGTTTCTGCTGTACAGCTAAGTGAATCAGTTAAACATAGACATGTATCCACTCTTTTTTGGATTCTGTTCCCGTATAGGTCATTACAGAGTACTGAGGAACAGTTCCCTGTGCTATACCATAGGTTCTTATTAGTTATCTATTTTATACCTATTACCAACATTTTAAAACTAAAAATATTCATATCAAACTTCACTGGACTTTCCTCTTGGACCAGTGGTTAAGATGCTGCGCTTTCACTGCTGGGGGCATGGGTTCGATCCTGGTTTGGGGAAGTTCCGTATGCCACAGAGTGTGGCCCAAAATTAAAAACGAAACAAAACTTCACTCAAAAAGTAATAAAGGTTAGTCGCACTGGCCTGAAGGTCCACTTGGCAATCATGAGAGCAAGTGTGCACACACACCCTATTCTTTATTTCTTTTTATAGGTAGGAATAGTTCTCATTACTGCTCTAATGCTCCCAGTAAAAATCCCAAAAAGGAATTTGTACAACCATAACTTCACTGAAAGTGAAAAAGTGAAAGTGTTAAGTCACTCAGTCATGTCTGACTCTTTGTGGCCCGTGGACTGCAACCCATCAGGCTTCTCTGTCCATGGGATTTTTCCAGGCAAGAATGCTGGAGTGGGTTGCCTTTCCTTTCTCCAGAGGATCTTCCCCACCCAGGGATCAAACCTGAGTCTCCTGCGTTGCAGGCAGATTCTTTACCATCTGAGCCACTAGGGAAGCCCTTTATAAAGATCGTTTGGTAGTGAACTATGTTTTTTTAACATTTTAAAATATTTCTCAACTTTTTATTTTGAAAAACTTCTAACCTACATCAGAATGGAAAGACTAATAAAATTAGCACCCATTTACTCTTGACATAGATTCACCCAATGTTGATAGTTGCTTTCTCTCTTTCTATACAGATGTATATATGTATTTATATACACATACATGCCTGGGGGTATAGCTCAGTGGTAGAGCGCATGCTTAGCATGCATGAGGCCCTGGGTTCAATCCCCAGTACCTCCATCACATTTTTGGGCTTCCCTGGTGGCTCGGACTACTAGCAAAGAATCTGAATGTTAGTTTACAGTGCCACCTAGTGGAATCATGTGAAAAGGCTTCCCCCTACACACTGCTATCTATCTGCCCCATATCAGTTCAGTTCAGTTCAGTTCAGTCGTGTCCGACTCTTTGCGACCCCATGAATCGCAGCTTGCCAGGCCTCCCTTTCCATCACCAACTCCCGGAGTCCACTCAGACTCACGTCCATCATTGCAGTCACCATCTGCAGTGATTTTGGAGCCCAAAAAAATAAAGTCTGACACTGTTTCCACTGTTCCCCCATCTATTTCCCATGAAGTGATGGGACCAGATGCCATGATCTTCGTTTTCTGACTTAATCCCAAGATGTTCAGGAAAAAGCTCTAGGGCATTGAAAAATGAAAACTGGAGGTAACAGAAGCACGCCACCCAGGAGGCAGGACGGGGGGGGGGCTGGTGGGATTCAGATTTCAGAGCCCCAGGGTAGGGAACAGTTCCTCCCTCCTAGGTGAGGCCTGCAAATCTCAGCTCCCTTGGCTGAGTGCCTGCCTGTGTGGGACCCTCCTGCATCTGCATCCTTGTCTCTCTGTGCCTTCGTTCAAATCCCAGCTCCACCACAACTACCTGGGTGAACTTGGGCATCTTTCCTTACCTCTGTGTGCCTCAGTTACCTGATCTGTAAAATGGGGACAGTAATATCTCTACCTCACTCTGCCCTGAGGAAGAAACGAGCTAATATCTGTAAAGTACTTGATGCACAAGAGGTGCTGTATAAACAGGAGCCATTCCGTGTCCACGTGGGACGGTCTGTGTGTGAGGGTCTCTGCACTGGCTGTGGGGTGGGGGTGGAGCGTGTGGCCTTGGCTCATCTCCCAGGCCTGCTCCAACTCTGACCCCTTCCCATTCCTAGGACTACATCCCCATGGAGGGTGAGCTGCTGTTCCAACCTGGGGAGACCTGGAAGGAGCTGCAGGTGAAGCTGCTGGAGCTGCAGGAGATGGACTCCCTCCTGCGGGGCCCCCAGACCCGCCGCTTCTACATCCAACTCAGCAACCCCAAGTTCGGGGCCCGCCTGGGCCAGCCCCAGTCTGCCACCGTCATCATTGGGGACCGAGGTAGCCGGAGCCTGGGGTCAGGTTAAGCAGGGGGGGAGGGAGGGCTGGGGCTTCTTGAAAGTCTCAGCTGTAAAAATACAGAATGCTCAGTTAAATTTGAATCTCAGATAAATAACAACTCAACTTGTAGTATAAGTATATCCTATATGCTATCTGGGATATACTTATTCTTAAAAAGTATCTTTGTGTGAAATTCCAGTTTAACTAGGCATCTTGTATTTATCTAGTAACCCTGCTGTCAATCAGAGAGACCGGGGTCATGTGGCCACGGGCCTTCCGCTGGCTGGGAATCCCACCATTAGGCCTTAGCCCTTTGACTTCAGCCTTAGTTCAAGCTAAAATACAAGTGTTTCAGAAGGGGTGAAACACTTCTTATGGGCCCTTAGCTTCCAGTATAGTGGGGCCTGTGAGCCCACGCTGGAGGGGAGGTCTGCCAAGAGGATGGGGGCGGAGGAGGAGTCTTGGGGTAGGGGAGAGAGGAAGGGCGTTGGGAGGAGAAAATGTTCCCTGTGGGACATGCCTTGGCTGCCAAAGGGACAAAGAGAGCAAGCCCTCATCCCTCTGGAGACCCTCCTGGGTCCCCCTGGAGCAGGGGGAAGGTTCAGTTCAGTTCAGTCGCTCAGTCGTGTCAGACTCTTTGTGACCCCATGGACCGTGGCACGCCAGGCCGCCCTGTCCATCACCAACTCCTGGAGTTTACTCAAACTCATGTCTATTGAGTTGGTGATGCCATCCAACCATCTCATCCTCTGTTATCCCCTTCTCCTCCTGCCTTCAATCTTTCCCAGCATCAGGGTCTTTTTAAATGAGTCAGTTCTTCGCATCAGGTGGCCAAAATATTGTAGTTTCAGCTTCAAATCAGTCCTTCCAATGAACATTCAGGACTGATCTCCTTTAGAATGGACAGGTTGGATCTCCTTGCAGTCCAAGGGACTCTCAAGAGTCTTCTCCAACACCACAGCTCACAAGCGTCAATACTTTGGCCCTCAGCTTTCTTTATAGTCCAATTCTCACATCCATACACGTGATGTGATGGGAGGGGGAAGGAGTCTCGGTGTTTAACCGGGCGTCTGGTGCCCCCTGGTGGTGCAGATGGGTTCCTGCCCCCTCAAAGCCAGAGAGGAGTCTCAGCTGACTGCCTTGCCCCGGCTTGACCCTCTGCAGATAAGCAGGTGGGGAGGGAGGGCTGGGGCTTCTTGAAAGTCTCAGCTGTAAAAATACAGAATGCTCAGTTAAATTTGAATCTCAGATAAATAACAACTCAACTTGTAGTATAAGTATATCCTATATGCTATCTGGGATATACTTATTCTTAAAAAGTATCTTTGTGTGAAATTCCAGTTTAACTAGGCATCTTGTATTTATCTAGTAACCCTGCTGTCAATCAGAGAGACCGGGGTCATGTGGCCACGGGCCTTCCGCTGGCTGGGAATCCCACCATTAGGCCTTAGCCCTTTGACTTCAGCCTTAGTTCAAGCTAAAATACAAGTGTTTCAGAAGGGGTGAAACACTTCTTATGGGCCCTTAGCTTCCAGTATAGTGGGGCCTGTGAGCCCACGCTGGAGGGGAGGTCTGCCAAGAGGATGGGGGCGGAGGAGGAGTCTTGGGGTAGGGGAGAGAGGAAGGGCGTTGGGAGGAGAAAATGTTCCCTGTGGGACATGCCTTGGCTGCCAAAGGGACAAAGAGAGCAAGCCCTCATCCCTCTGGAGACCCTCCTGGGTCCCCCTGGAGCAGGGGGAAGGTTCAGTTCAGTTCAGTCGCTCAGTCGTGTCAGACTCTTTGTGACCCCATGGACCGTGGCACGCCAGGCCGCCCTGTCCATCACCAACTCCTGGAGTTTACTCAAACTCATGTCTATTGAGTTGGTGATGCCATCCAACCATCTCATCCTCTGTTATCCCCTTCTCCTCCTGCCTTCAATCTTTCCCAGCATCAGGGTCTTTTTAAATGAGTCAGTTCTTCGCATCAGGTGGCCAAAATATTGTAGTTTCAGCTTCAAATCAGTCCTTCCAATGAACATTCAGGACTGATCTCCTTTAGAATGGACAGGTTGGATCTCCTTGCAGTCCAAGGGACTCTCAAGAGTCTTCTCCAACACCACAGCTCACAAGCGTCAATACTTTGGCCCTCAGCTTTCTTTATAGTCCAATTCTCACATCCATACACGTGATGTGATGGGAGGGGGAAGGAGTCTCGGTGTTTAACCGGGCGTCTGGTGCCCCCTGGTGGTGCAGATGGGTTCCTGCCCCCTCAAAGCCAGAGAGGAGTCTCAGCTGACTGCCTTGCCCCGGCTTGACCCTCTGCAGATGAGCTGGACCGAAACCTAATGAACCAGACTGTGTCATCACCCCCACCGCCCCGGGGCAACCTGGGTGCCCCACAGAATCCCAGTGCCAAGGCTGCTGGGTCCCGGAAGATCCACTTCAACTGGCTGCCGCCTCCTGGCAAGCCAACAGGGTACCGGGTAAGGTGGGGGGCGACGAGGGAGGTGGACGGGAGGCCGGGCACACACTGTGGAGGTGGGTCCACTGAGGCCAGAGAGGGGCCCAGGGAGAGGAGAGGGCGTGCCTGGCCTCAGTGGGTGGGGAACCCCCACTGGCCCCTGAGGGAGGAAGAAGTCCCTGGAATGTGGCCCCCAGAACCGGGAAACACCTGTGCTTGGGCCAGCCCTGCTACGTGCGCCTGGCAGGGCACACAATCCCTCCACATCTGTGTGCCTGCGGGACTGTAAGGGCAGGGCTCAGCGGAGGGACGGTGGGCTCTGCCAGCTGCTCCCCACTGACCAGCCCTGCCCTGGGCACAGGTGAAGTACTGGATCCAGGGTGACTCCGAGTCTGAAGCCCACCTGCTCGACAGCCAGGTGCCCTCGGTGGAGCTCACCAACCTGTACCCATATTGCGACTACGAGATGAAGGTGTGCGCCTACGGGGCACAGGGCGAGGGCCCCTACAGCTCCCCGGTGTCCTGTCGCACCCACCAGGAAGGTGAGGCCTCGCCACGTCCATCCCCGGCCACCCTGATGCCAGCCTGCCCAGCCCCGGCCCCGCCCAGAACTCTGCCCTCTTGTCCGCTGTTGACAGCGCTCTTCCTGCACCCTCTCTGCCCCACCCAGTGCCCAGCGAGCCCGGGCGTCTGGCCTTCAACGTCGTCTCGTCCACTGTGACCCAGCTGAGCTGGGCCGAGCCAGCCGAGACCAACGGCGAGATCACAGCCTATGAGGTCTGCTACGGCCTGGTCAATGAGGACAACCGTAAGGGCCGGCCCTCACCTTCTGCCTCCAGGGAGGGGAGGGGGCGGAGACCGGGAGGAGGTCCCAGCATCCGGGTCAGTGGATGAGCCCCCATGTCTGGTTGCCTGGGGTCAGGTTTGGGCTGAGTTAGTTGCATTCCAAAGCAGAGCCCAGAAGCTCCCAGGGCAGGTGAGGATGGAAGGCCTGAGGTTATGTGCGTGCAGTGGGGTCACAGGTCCAGAGTGCCTGCCCACGCAGGTTAACGAGAGTGGCTCAATTCTACATGGGTGTCTTCAGGCCAGGGTAGAGAGATTTAGCAAATAAAAAGCAGAGGACGCCCTGAACTTCAAACAGTTTTCCTAGTACATTTCTCGCAACGTGTTATCTGGCAGCCCTAGGCCAGAGCACCAGGCAGAACTCTTTATTTTTCTCCTGTCCTGGAAGGGAGAGATGACCCCTGCACTTGTCAGGATGGAAAACTTTTCAGGGGAACGCAGTCCCCCGCTCTTGCCTGGTACAGGGCCCTCCTGTCTGCCTCCTCACCTGTTCAGTCCATCCCAGGGATGGAGAGCTTCCCACTCCCAGATACAACCTGTGGATCCTAAAGTGGGTCAGGCTTAGCACTCCCAGGTGGCTCAACAGGGCAGAGGGCAGCAGGATTGTTCTGGGCCTCAAGCTGCTTGCTCTGTTCACCTGGCCGACCAAGCACGACCCTTTCAGCCGCTGCCTCACACCTTGGCTCCTTCTGTTGGTGACCCCTGGTCCACCCCTGGACCACTGTCAGGAAGTCTTCTGTGGCCCAGCCTTTAATTTTAACCAGGCGTGACTGATGATTTTGGCCCACAGTCTTAGCTCTTGCCTCACAAACGTGTGAGGAAGCCCTCCTGACTCAAGGGCATCAGCCCTTTGGGGTGGTCCCCTTCCCTTCTCCCCCTAGCAGACAGATGCCACGGGGTGGACCCCACCTCAGCACTCAGAGGCCTCCCCCAGGCAGACAGTCCAACATCAGCCAGTTCTTGGAGCACAGCCATTCTCTTATCAGACAGCATCAAGCTTCGAAGGTGGGGTTTTCTCCGAGAGCCCTCCTTTGGACCCCTCGGACACTGGGATGTCTTCTGATCATCCAGAGAGCCCCATGTTGTCAGGTCGGGGCACCTAGGCACCGTAATTCACTCAGAGCAGCCTGGGGTCTCTTCCTTCCCCCTCCCATGGCTGCGTGTCCTCCCTTACGGGTGTGGGGGAGCTGCCTCACCTCTGCTCCTGGCTAACTGACTCTTATGCAACCTCCATCCCACCCCGGCGCGCTCAGCTCGTGCAGGCCTCGGCCTGTCCTCCGCTGCAGGGTCAGGCCTGCCTTTCTCCTCCCATCCTTGCCCAGGCGGCCAGGGCACCCTTGGCAAGTGCCCGAATGTCTCCACTTTTAAAATATTTTTTATTTATTGTTTTGGTTGTGCCAGGTCTTCGTGGGGGCATGCGGGATGATCAGTCTTTATCGTGGCACGCAGGATCTTTTCAGTTGTGGCCTGTGGGATCTGGGGCTTCCCTGGTGGCTCAATGGTAGAGAGTCCACCTGCCAATGCGAGAGATCTGGGTTCAGTCCCTGGGTCGGAAAGATCCCCTGGAGGAGGAAATGGCAACCCACTCCCGTGTTCTTGCTTCGGAAATCTCATGGACAGAAGAGCCTTGAGGGCTACAGTCCATGGGGTCGCAAAAGACTTAAGACACAACTTGGCTGCTCAGCAACAACATGTAGGATCTAGTTCTTGGACCAAGGATTGAACCCAGGTCCCCTGCATTGGGAGAGCAAAGTCGTAGCCCCTGGACCACCAGGGAAGTCCCCAAATGTCTCCACTTTGGATTTCCCAACAGAGCATTTGGGGTTTGGTTGGGGACAGTGAGGCCCAGGTGGTGAGGGCACTCTTGGCTCTGGAGCCAGACTCACACAGACGCACGTGAACGCAGGACCTTCACCAACAGGTCAAGGTGACACGTGGCTGACTTGCGTCTAGTGTGTCTCTGCCACTCAACTTAGCGATGAACCCCGTGGAGCCCTGGTGACACTTCTCTAAGCCAGTCACACCCAGGTTCTCAGGGCTTGGCCCGTGGCTGGGCATCAACAGTTGCTCGCTCCCTGCCTTGTTCCCCCCACCCCTGGGTGCAGGGGCCGCGCGATAGTCCTGGGGCATCCGAGACCAGGACCAGGCCAGAAGCTAGACGATCCCTCTGAGGCACTCTCCCTGCCCCCAGGACCCATCGGGCCCATGAAGAAGGTGCTGGTGGACGGCCCCAAGAAGCGGACGCTGCTCATCGAGAACCTGCGCGAGTCCCAGCCGTACCGCTACACGGTCAAGGCTCGCAACGGGGCAGGCTGGGGGCCTGAGCGGGAGGCCATCATCAACCTGGCCACCCAGCCAAAGCGACCCATGTCCAGTGAGCAGGGGGCAGGGAGGCACAGGGCGGACAGGGGCGGGCAGGGGCCCGAGGTCTGGGCCCTGGCTCACCTCCCCCCCACCCCGCAGTCCCCATCATCCCTGACATCCCCATCGTGGACGCCCAGAGTGGGGAGGACTACGAGAGCTTTCTCATGTACAGCGATGACGTGCTCCGCTCTCCGGCCGGCAGCCAGAGGCCCAGTGTCTCTGATGACACCGGTGAGTGGGCTGGGGATCCTGGCGAGGATGGTGGGGGTCCTGAGTAGAGGGTAGGGCTGTCGCTGGTGTCCAGAGACAGCAAAGGGGCCAGTGACCACTGGGCATGAAGATCAAGACTGAAAGTCCCCTCTCTGCACAATCAACGATTTGACAGGCACCATTCTGGCTCTGGGTACAAAGGGCAAAGCCGATGTGGCTCATAGAACTGGTGTGCACGTCTCTGTGTGAGGACAGACAGACAGACAGACATGGGCTTGGGGCACATGCGCACGGGCTCATGCACATGAGGCTGGAAACAGTTGTGAGAGTGGAAGGCTCACCAGCTGTGCCATGGAGTCAGGACACCTCCCAGGGACAGGGCTGCAGGCGGGGAGGCAAGCCTGGTCTGGGAGCCCCCGAATAGCGACTGGCTTGGGGGCCCCCCCGGTGCTCCTTGCACTGGCCCTGCTCCGCTTCCCTCTTGGATTCCTGTACAGTGTGATGCAAAGAGCCCTCGACTGGGACTCCTGGGGTCTATTTTAGCTCTGGCTTCACTGCGGGATGGCTTCCCTTGTAGCTCAGTTGGTAAAGAGTCTGCCTGCAATGCAGGAGACCTGGGTTCAATTCCTGGATTGGAAAGATCCCCTGGAGAAGGAAATGGCAACCCACTCCAGTATTCCTGCCTGGGAAATCCCATGGACAGAGGAGCCTGGCAGGCCACAGTCTGTGGGGTCTATGGGGCAAGAGTCGGACAGGACTTTGTGACTAAACCACCACTGTGGGAATTCAGATGAATCACGTACATTCTCTGCCTCGGCTTTCTGATCTGTGAAATGGGATGCCAATCATACTAGGCTGAGTGAAAATCCACCAGGATTTGTATTTCCTTTTTATATAACTTATTTTTGGCTGTGCTGGGTCTTCATTGCTATGCAGGCTTCTCATCCCGGTGGCTTCTCTTACTGTGGAGCAAGACAGGCTCTAGGGCTTAGTAGCTGCAACGCCCCGGCTCTAGATCAGTTACTCAGCGGGATGTGGGATCTTCCCTGTTCAGTTCAGTTCGGTTCCGTCACAGACCAGGGATCAAACCTGTTTTTCCCCCATTGGCAGGTAGATTCTTTACCATTGAGCCACCAGGGAAGCCCCAGGATTTGTATTTTCTTCCTTCCTTTTCAGCCTTCCATGGAGTCAAGCTAGGGTTCAGGGGTCTTGAGGGTCTGGGGTAGAGAGCAGCTGGTATGAATCAGGTTCCTCAGCTTGTCGGCACCACACAGATCTACTCCGCCGGCTGGAACTCTCTGGGAGGCAGGCCGGGGAGACATCACTCCCTCCCTCATCCATACGGGATGCAGGCTCAGAGCAGAGGCCTCACGGCTCGCGGCAGAGCCAGAGGACTCTGGTCCAGGGGGTCTTCCCTCGCCGGCTGCGGCCCAGGCCACCCTCTAACACCTCCGGGCTCCCCCCCGCCGCCGCACATCCAGATCGCAGTGCCGGGGGACCACCGGCTTCTTCTCTGCGCCCCTGGCGCCCCCTGGCGGTGCCAACGCGGCCCTTCGTTGTTCCTAAGGCTGCGGCTGGAAGTTCGAGCCCCTGCTGGGGGAGGAGCTGGACCTGCGGCGCGTCACGTGGCGGCTGCCCCCGGAGCTCATCCCGCGCCTGTCCGCCGGCAGTCGGCGCTCCTCCGACTCCGGGCCCCCGGGAGACGGCACCGCCGATGGGGGCGCGCGGGGCGCCAGCGGGGAGGGAGGTGACTGGCATGCCCCCACCCGCACCCACCTCGGCTCCAGCCAGAGCCCACCGTGGCCAGGCTGCCTTGCCCGGTGACCCCAGAGCCAGGGGACCCCAGGGCAGGCGAGTAGGCTCTCCCCAGGGCGGGGCCGACTGCTGGGGCTGCAAGGCCCTGCGGAGGTCGGGTCCGTGGGGGCCTCCTGCCAGGCCAGGGGACCTACGTTCCTGAAGCCTGCGGGCTTTGGGGGGCTGTGGACTCCTCCAGGGGCCTCTGTCCCTGGTGGGCAGAGGGAGGCTGGGTGTTTTGATGCCAGGAGGCCCCCGGAAGGTAGGTAGGTAGGTAACCCCCGGAATTCCCAGGGATGCAGCAGCCCGCCCCTCGGGACTCCGGGTCTGCGGCCGGGCCTGTGGGAGTGACCCTGCCCTGTCCCCGCAGAGCACCTGGTGAACGGGCGAATGGACTTTGCCTTCCCCGGCAGCGCCAACTCCCTGCACAGGATGACCGTGAGCAACGGGGCCCACGGCGCCCACCTGAGCCCACAGCTGTCCCACCGCGTCCTGAGCACCTCGTCCACCCTCACGCGGGACTACCACTCGCTGACCCGCACGGAGCACTCGCACTCTGCCACGCTGCCCAGGGACTACTCCACCCTCACCTCTCTCTCCTCCCAGAGTGAGTGCCGCCTCCTGCCCGGCCTCCCGCCAGTCCTTCCTGTCTCCCAGCTCCTGGAGGCGGGGCGGGGGCTGCAGTCCCCCGCTGCCCCCCGCTGCCCCCCGCCCAACACACACACCCGCCCCTGCCTCAGCTACTCCATCCTTGGACCCCAGGTGGCCAGGCCCAGCCGCATGCTGATCACAAGGCCGCTGCCTCTGGCCACAGCGCAGGGGCTCAGTGTCCTCTGGACGGCATGGAGGGGGCAGAGGTCCCGGAAGGCCCTTCTGGCTGCCCCCCTGCCCCAGGCCCCAGCCCCTTTGTAACCAAAGAAGAGCTGGACCCAGCATGGTAAGGGCCCGGCTTTGTTCTGCACTACAATAAAGGATTCCGCTACTGCTTGGCTCTGCCCTGACCACGTCTCTAGGCCCTGTCCAGAGCAGGGAGCGGTTCTCACACCCCCCTTTTCTGATCTGATGCCCCAGCACACATCCACCTCTTGAGGCAGGCGGGCATCCGAGTCAGAGATACAAGTTTATTGAGCACCCAGACAGGACGGGAGGCCTGCCGTGTGCTGTCCCGGCGAGGGCCTCATAAGCGCAGCACCTTGGCGCCATCAGCCGCCTGGGAGAGGTAGAAGGTGGCGGTCCCGCGGTACTGCTCCTGTCGGGGGATGGGGGGTCTGAGCTCGGGGGGCCCTGGGAGCCCGTCTCTCCTGCTTCCTCGCCCTCCCCTCCCCCTGACTCCAGCACTGCCAACCTGGATGTGCTGCATCACCCGAGGAGCGGCGGAGGCCTCCAGCAGGGTCACCGTGCAGCCCCCGAAGCCACCGCCCGTCATGCGGCTGCCATAAACCCCGGGCGCGGAGAGCGCGGCCTCCACCAGCTGATCCAGCTCCGGGCAGCTCACCTCGTAGTCGTCTCTGCGGGGAGAATACGGAGCCTGGAGCCAGCCCCAGCTGCAACACGTGTGCTCGCGGGGTGTCAGGCCCCAGGGGCCTCACCTGAGCGAGTGGTGACTCTCCACCATGAGGCGGCCAAAGGCTCTGTAGTCGCCGCGGCGCAGGGCAGCTGCCGCCTGGGCCGTGCGCTGGATCTCGCCCACCACGTGCCGTGCCCGCCGGAAGGCCTCCGTGCTCATCAGGTCCCGGCCAGCTGGGGAGGAAAGGGGCTCAGGCGACCCGCCACCCACGGCCTCTGGGCCCCTGTGGACTCCAGGCCGCTGGCCCCGGGGCCCACTCTGGTTCTGACAAAGCTGTGGGTAGAACCTTGGGTTGGGGAGCAAGGTTTCAGACCTCGCCTCCTCGATTATAAAAGGGGGTACCCAGGACGTCCCTGGGGGTCTAGTGGTTAAGACCCTCTGCAAGCTTCCCCTGTAGGGAGCATGGGTTCAGTCCCTGGTTGGGGAACTAAGATCCCACGTGCTGGGCAGTGTGGCCAAAAAAAGGGCCATGACCCCTCATTTGGGATGTGGGGAGAACTTAGTGAGGCAGACACATGCAGAGCTCCCAGCGTGCCTGGCACACGGTGGGTACTCAATAAACAGCCGCTTGAGCCCCATACTCTGCTTCCCTGGCGAATGGGACACTGCTGCCTTCCAGAGGCCAGACAGAACAGAAGGGACAAGTCCTGCTGGTGTTTTTGCTGGACTAACAGTGAAACCTCCAAGGGCGAGGAATCCAGAACTGGGAAACAGCGCAGGCCTGCATGGGACACCCCAGGGAACCAGCAGGCTGTCCAACTGGCTAACGCTGAAGCGGGCACAGCCAGCCGGGTCACTAAGGGCAGCCCTGAACACCAAGGAGACTTCGCAACTTAATTCCGGGTGCCAGTGAGATTCTGGGGAGGGACGGAGCTGAGCTCTAGTTGACAAAAGTGACCGCCTTGGGCAGGGGCCCCGCTGGGAGAGGCGGGCGCCAGGAGTCCAGCTGGCGGCTGTTAAACGTCAGAGACCAGGAGGGGCCCGATGTGGGGAGGAAGGGAAGGAGGAGAAAGAGGTCAGAGACCCGAGGGGGTGGGGGGCCACAAAGCACTCAGGGGTGACTCTGAAGTTTCAAACGGGAGTGACAAGGGTGAGGAAATAACAGACAAGGTGAAGTCAGAGGAGAGGTGCCCAGAAGGATGAGTTCCACCAGGGCCAGGTGAAGGCTCCAGGACCCCAGGTGGGAATGGGGGGTCGGACTCCCGTCTGAGTTCTCAGTGGGGCAGTGGTGGCTGGAGTTGAGCTGGGGATGAAGCCGGGGCAGGCCCGGGAGGAGGAACAGGGCTCTGGCCAAGCAGATCCAGCACTGAGGGGGCGGAGAGGGCAGCCCCCAGGTTTCTGCGGGGAGCCCCCGGGAGAGCGGTCATACCAGGTGGCATGGGAGTCCGGCTGCTGGGTTCAGAGGATTCAGAAATGAGTAGAGAGGAGAAAGGGCTTTCCAGGTGGCATGAGTGGTAAAGAACCCGCCTGCCAATGCAGGAGACGTGGGTTTGATTCCTGGGTCTGGAAGATACCCTGAAGGAGGAAATGGCAACCCAATCCAGTATTCTTGCCTGGAGAAACCCATGGATAGAGGAGCCTGGCGGGCTACAGTCCATGGGGTCGCAAAGAGTCAGACATGACTGAAGCGACTCGGCATGCACACAGAGGAGAAAACGGGGGTTGTGAGCATCAGGGACCCTTCCCAGAGGACTGGCATAGGAGGGAGACTCCATTTGAGGATGTTAGAAGACTGGGCATGTTTAAAAGCAGAAGGCGAGGGGCAGGCGGAGGACAGAAAGGCAGGCAGAGAGAAGCACGGTTCCTGAGGGAGATGGAAACCTCCAGGGCTGGGGCGTGGGGGGGCGAATGGAAGGGCCGAGGAGGAGGGGAGAAACGGCACGAGTGCTCAAGGGCAAAAAGCTCAGCCACTGCCACCTGCACAGAGCAGGTGGGGCAGGCCTAAAGCTGATGGTTCACCAAGAAGGACAAGATGGTCCCTGGAATGGGCCCCACACTGCCAGGGAGGGCAGCTCCTAAGGCCAGCAGCCTGGCCCCGAAGGTAGGAGGACAAGCTGATCTGCCTGGGATCAAGTCTTAGCCCTGCCACTCACTGTACATCCCATCACAGAAAAGTGAGAGGGACTCCGCCAGTGGTGCAGCGGATAAGACTCCACCTGCCAGTGCTGGCCCAGGGCTTGATTCCTGGTCTGGGAGCATCCATCCCACATGCTGTGGAGCAACCGAGCCCGTGCACCAGTTACTGAGCCCAAGCTACGGAGCCCAGGGGCTGCAACTACTGAAGCACTCGTGCCTAGAACCACCTCAGTGAGAAGCCCGAGCACTGCAACCAAGAGCAGCGCTGGACTGCCGCAGCTAGAGAAAGCTCACGCGAAGCGACAAAGACCCAGGGCGGCCAAAAATAATAAACGAATAGAAACTTGTTAAAGATGAGTGCATTATCTATCCTACAGAGTTGTGAGAGAATTCAATGAGTTAATGTTTACATGACCTTTAAACTGTTCAACATACTACCTTCCTGGCCATGTATATCTGGAAACTTAAAAATACATATTATCTTTTGATCCCGTAATCCTACTCCAAACAATCTAATCCTGAGAAAATAGGAGGAAGAATCATGTATAAAAACATCCCTTGTGGTGTTAGATGTGATTATCAGAAAGTGGTTAAGTAAATTAAAGGGCACCTATATGCTGAAATGCTACAGGAGCTTTAAGAAGCCATGTTGATGGGGACTTCCCTGGTGGTCTAGTGGCTAAGACTGTGTGCTCACAATGCAGGGGGCCTGGAACCAAGGAATGTTCACTGGACAGGGAACTATTAATAGACCTCACTTGCTGCAACTAAGAGTTCACATGCTGCAACCAAAGATTCCACATGCCGAAACTAAGGCCCCAGGCAGCCAAAAAAAGTCGCTTCCAGTGGCAGGGTCTGGGGAAGGGGTGGCAGGCACCATGTCAGACCTCAAAGGTGGCAAGAAGAATCCCCTGATGCAGCCCAAGAAGCAAGATGTGTATAAGAGACAGCACACACACCCGCCCCGCCCCGGCTCACTCGTGGTTTGTCCTGCCCTAGGCCTCCCTCCCATCTGGGAACACGGGAGGAGCAGGCTTCCGCTGTCCTGGGCCCTGGGGTCCCGGAGTCGGGCTCAGATGAAGGGGGCCCCCCGCTCTGGGGACTCGAGAGACTCTATAATCCTGGCTGGGCAGTCAGCAGCGCCCTCGTGGGGCCCAGGTAGTACAGGGGTGGCCGTCCTGCATGTCCATGGCCGTCCGGCTCCACGTCACCATCCACCCACCATCAGCACTGCCCGCGCCTCCTCACCCTCCATTCCATCCACATCCATGCTGATGCCTAAAGTGGCCTGTGCTCCTGGGGTGCTGGCCTGGGGCTAGGGCAGGAGAGGGGCCAGCTGAGGAGGGTGGGGGGCCGGCCACTCAAGCGGATCCCGCACCCACCCTGAGTGCCATGGGGAGGCACTGGGCGGCTTAGAGAGGGTGCTGCAGGGCTGAGTGGGCTGCCCGGCCAGCAGTCAGGGAGGTGCGGCTGAGAACCAGGGACTCCTGCCCAGACACCCCCGCCAGGGGCTGACTGCGGCCCCCCTCATCTGCAGGCTCCCGCCTGGCTGCGGGCGTGCCCAACACGCCCACCCGCCTGGTGTTCTCCGCCCTCGGACCCACGTCTCTGAAAGTGAGCTGGCAGGAGCCACAGTGCGAGCGTGCACTGCAGGGCTACAGTGTGGAGTACCAGCTGCTGAACGGCGGTGAGGCCTGGCTGCTGGTGGGCTGACACACAGGGGCTCGGGCTGTCCGGAGCCCAGCCGAGCCGCTTGACCACTGATGCCCCCCGCTGCCACCCCCTGCCTCTCTGAGAGGGCCTTTCCCTTCCGAGTCCCCCACTGTCCCCTTCACGGCGTCCACTCTTCCACTGCATCCTCAGCCGTCTCCCTGGGCCTCGCTCCATATCGCTTCCCCTGCGAGGTTTTGCTTAGGGACGGACCCAGGGCCTCTCTGCTGGGCCTATGAGAAGTGGCCCTTCTCTGGGCAGGCATGACCTGGGCCCATAAACAGCTATCATACATAGATGGGATTTCAGATTCCACTCACTCCTTGTCTAGTGCACAACCTGAACCACCAACCACACCACACAAGGCCGTCCCCACCTGTACCCCAACCACAGTTGGTCCTGGCTGAGCGAGGACCAGGTCTGGGCTGCGGCCTAGGGGAGGGGCGGGATCAGGCCAGGGGCTAGGGATGAGGAATGAGGCTGCTCCGCTGTCTGCCCCCATCACCCACCCAGGTGAGCTGCATCGCCTCAACATCCCCAACCCCGGCCAGACCTCGGTGGTGGTGGAGGACCTCCTGCCCAACCACTCCTATGTGTTCCGCGTGCGGGCCCAGAGCCAGGAGGGCTGGGGCCCAGAGCGTGAGGGGGTCATCACCATTGAGTCCCAGGTGCACCCGCAGAGCCCGCTCTGCCCCCTGCCGGGTGAGTTGCCATCCCCACCCCCGCGGGTGCCCCCGCCTGGCCCTCAGGTACCCACCTGTCCCCTGACAAGCTTTCTCGGCTGCCCCCAGGCTCTGCCTTCACTTTGAGCACACCCAGCGCCCCGGGCCCACTGGTGTTCACTGCCCTGAGCCCCGACTCGCTGCAGCTGAGCTGGGAGCGGCCCCGCAGGCCAGATGGCGACATTCTGGGCTACCTGGTGACGTGTGAGATGGCCCATGGAGGAGGTGCTGCCTGCCCCGGGTTGGGGGGCAGGGAGGGGGGGTGTGGAGAGGGAGCTGCAGAGGCTGAAAGGCATCTTCCCTGCCCAGAGCCAGCCACCACATTCCTGGTTGACGGCGACAGCCCCGAGAGCCGGCTGACCGTGCCTGGCCTCAGCGAGAACGTGCCCTACAAGTTCAAGGTGCAGGCCAAGACCACCCAAGGCTTCGGGCCAGAGCGCGAAGGAATCATCACCATCGAGTCCCAGGACGGAGGCAGGCTTCTTTGCCCCTTCCCCAGCCCCGCCCCTTCTCTGGCCACGCCTTCTCCTGGCACCATCCTCTAACTGCGCCCCCACACACCCTCTCCAGGACCCTTCCCACAGCTGGGCGGCCACTTGGGGCTCTTCCAGCACCCAGCGTCAGGGGAATATAGCAGCATCACCACCCACTCCAGCACCACTGAGCCCTTCCTACTGGGTGAGTTGCCCAGTGGGGGCTCCTGGCTCTCCCCAGGAAACACAGAGCTAACAGAGGAAGGGGTCGGGGGCAGTCAGGACCCAGGGGTAGGTCCTTCAACGCTTCTTCCCCTGCAGATGGACTGACCCTGGGCTCCCAGCACCTGGAAGCAAGTGGCTCCCTCACCCGGCATGTGACACAGGAGTTTGTGAGCCGGACACTGACCACCAGTGGGACCCTCAGCACCCACGTG
>SJYT01051311.1:481536-520918 GCA_006410635.1 Cephalophus harveyi | reverse complement strand
ACTCCATCCTTGGACCCCAGGTGGCCAGGCCCAGCCGCATGCTGATCACAAGGCCGCTGCCTCTGGCCACAGCGCAGGGGCTCAGTGTCCTCTGGACGGCATGGAGGGGGCAGAGGTCCCGGAAGGCCCTTCTGGCTGCCCCCCTGCCCCAGGCCCCAGCCCCTTTGTAACCAAAGAAGAGCTGGACCCAGCATGGTAAGGGCCCGGCTTTGTTCTGCACTACAATAAAGGATTCCGCTACTGCTTGGCTCTGCCCTGACCACGTCTCTAGGCCCTGTCCAGAGCAGGGAGCGGTTCTCACACCCCCCTTTTCTGATCTGATGCCCCAGCACACATCCACCTCTTGAGGCAGGCGGGCATCCGAGTCAGAGATACAAGTTTATTGAGCACCCAGACAGGACGGGAGGCCTGCCGTGTGCTGTCCCGGCGAGGGCCTCATAAGCGCAGCACCTTGGCGCCATCAGCCGCCTGGGAGAGGTAGAAGGTGGCGGTCCCGCGGTACTGCTCCTGTCGGGGGATGGGGGGTCTGAGCTCGGGGGGCCCTGGGAGCCCGTCTCTCCTGCTTCCTCGCCCTCCCCTCCCCCTGACTCCAGCACTGCCAACCTGGATGTGCTGCATCACCCGAGGAGCGGCGGAGGCCTCCAGCAGGGTCACCGTGCAGCCCCCGAAGCCACCGCCCGTCATGCGGCTGCCATAAACCCCGGGCGCGGAGAGCGCGGCCTCCACCAGCTGATCCAGCTCCGGGCAGCTCACCTCGTAGTCGTCTCTGCGGGGAGAATACGGAGCCTGGAGCCAGCCCCAGCTGCAACACGTGTGCTCGCGGGGTGTCAGGCCCCAGGGGCCTCACCTGAGCGAGTGGTGACTCTCCACCATGAGGCGGCCAAAGGCTCTGTAGTCGCCGCGGCGCAGGGCAGCTGCCGCCTGGGCCGTGCGCTGGATCTCGCCCACCACGTGCCGTGCCCGCCGGAAGGCCTCCGTGCTCATCAGGTCCCGGCCAGCTGGGGAGGAAAGGGGCTCAGGCGACCCGCCACCCACGGCCTCTGGGCCCCTGTGGACTCCAGGCCGCTGGCCCCGGGGCCCACTCTGGTTCTGACAAAGCTGTGGGTAGAACCTTGGGTTGGGGAGCAAGGTTTCAGACCTCGCCTCCTCGATTATAAAAGGGGGTACCCAGGACGTCCCTGGGGGTCTAGTGGTTAAGACCCTCTGCAAGCTTCCCCTGTAGGGAGCATGGGTTCAGTCCCTGGTTGGGGAACTAAGATCCCACGTGCTGGGCAGTGTGGCCAAAAAAAGGGCCATGACCCCTCATTTGGGATGTGGGGAGAACTTAGTGAGGCAGACACATGCAGAGCTCCCAGCGTGCCTGGCACACGGTGGGTACTCAATAAACAGCCGCTTGAGCCCCATACTCTGCTTCCCTGGCGAATGGGACACTGCTGCCTTCCAGAGGCCAGACAGAACAGAAGGGACAAGTCCTGCTGGTGTTTTTGCTGGACTAACAGTGAAACCTCCAAGGGCGAGGAATCCAGAACTGGGAAACAGCGCAGGCCTGCATGGGACACCCCAGGGAACCAGCAGGCTGTCCAACTGGCTAACGCTGAAGCGGGCACAGCCAGCCGGGTCACTAAGGGCAGCCCTGAACACCAAGGAGACTTCGCAACTTAATTCCGGGTGCCAGTGAGATTCTGGGGAGGGACGGAGCTGAGCTCTAGTTGACAAAAGTGACCGCCTTGGGCAGGGGCCCCGCTGGGAGAGGCGGGCGCCAGGAGTCCAGCTGGCGGCTGTTAAACGTCAGAGACCAGGAGGGGCCCGATGTGGGGAGGAAGGGAAGGAGGAGAAAGAGGTCAGAGACCCGAGGGGGTGGGGGGCCACAAAGCACTCAGGGGTGACTCTGAAGTTTCAAACGGGAGTGACAAGGGTGAGGAAATAACAGACAAGGTGAAGTCAGAGGAGAGGTGCCCAGAAGGATGAGTTCCACCAGGGCCAGGTGAAGGCTCCAGGACCCCAGGTGGGAATGGGGGGTCGGACTCCCGTCTGAGTTCTCAGTGGGGCAGTGGTGGCTGGAGTTGAGCTGGGGATGAAGCCGGGGCAGGCCCGGGAGGAGGAACAGGGCTCTGGCCAAGCAGATCCAGCACTGAGGGGGCGGAGAGGGCAGCCCCCAGGTTTCTGCGGGGAGCCCCCGGGAGAGCGGTCATACCAGGTGGCATGGGAGTCCGGCTGCTGGGTTCAGAGGATTCAGAAATGAGTAGAGAGGAGAAAGGGCTTTCCAGGTGGCATGAGTGGTAAAGAACCCGCCTGCCAATGCAGGAGACGTGGGTTTGATTCCTGGGTCTGGAAGATACCCTGAAGGAGGAAATGGCAACCCAATCCAGTATTCTTGCCTGGAGAAACCCATGGATAGAGGAGCCTGGCGGGCTACAGTCCATGGGGTCGCAAAGAGTCAGACATGACTGAAGCGACTCGGCATGCACACAGAGGAGAAAACGGGGGTTGTGAGCATCAGGGACCCTTCCCAGAGGACTGGCATAGGAGGGAGACTCCATTTGAGGATGTTAGAAGACTGGGCATGTTTAAAAGCAGAAGGCGAGGGGCAGGCGGAGGACAGAAAGGCAGGCAGAGAGAAGCACGGTTCCTGAGGGAGATGGAAACCTCCAGGGCTGGGGCGTGGGGGGGCGAATGGAAGGGCCGAGGAGGAGGGGAGAAACGGCACGAGTGCTCAAGGGCAAAAAGCTCAGCCACTGCCACCTGCACAGAGCAGGTGGGGCAGGCCTAAAGCTGATGGTTCACCAAGAAGGACAAGATGGTCCCTGGAATGGGCCCCACACTGCCAGGGAGGGCAGCTCCTAAGGCCAGCAGCCTGGCCCCGAAGGTAGGAGGACAAGCTGATCTGCCTGGGATCAAGTCTTAGCCCTGCCACTCACTGTACATCCCATCACAGAAAAGTGAGAGGGACTCCGCCAGTGGTGCAGCGGATAAGACTCCACCTGCCAGTGCTGGCCCAGGGCTTGATTCCTGGTCTGGGAGCATCCATCCCACATGCTGTGGAGCAACCGAGCCCGTGCACCAGTTACTGAGCCCAAGCTACGGAGCCCAGGGGCTGCAACTACTGAAGCACTCGTGCCTAGAACCACCTCAGTGAGAAGCCCGAGCACTGCAACCAAGAGCAGCGCTGGACTGCCGCAGCTAGAGAAAGCTCACGCGAAGCGACAAAGACCCAGGGCGGCCAAAAATAATAAACGAATAGAAACTTGTTAAAGATGAGTGCATTATCTATCCTACAGAGTTGTGAGAGAATTCAATGAGTTAATGTTTACATGACCTTTAAACTGTTCAACATACTACCTTCCTGGCCATGTATATCTGGAAACTTAAAAATACATATTATCTTTTGATCCCGTAATCCTACTCCAAACAATCTAATCCTGAGAAAATAGGAGGAAGAATCATGTATAAAAACATCCCTTGTGGTGTTAGATGTGATTATCAGAAAGTGGTTAAGTAAATTAAAGGGCACCTATATGCTGAAATGCTACAGGAGCTTTAAGAAGCCATGTTGATGGGGACTTCCCTGGTGGTCTAGTGGCTAAGACTGTGTGCTCACAATGCAGGGGGCCTGGAACCAAGGAATGTTCACTGGACAGGGAACTATTAATAGACCTCACTTGCTGCAACTAAGAGTTCACATGCTGCAACCAAAGATTCCACATGCCGAAACTAAGGCCCCAGGCAGCCAAAAAAAGTCGCTTCCAGTGGCAGGGTCTGGGGAAGGGGTGGCAGGCACCATGTCAGACCTCAAAGGTGGCAAGAAGAATCCCCTGATGCAGCCCAAGAAGCAAGCCAAGGAGATGGGACGAGGAAGATAAGGCATTCAAACACAAACAGGAGGAGGAGCTAAAAGCCAAAGCCAAAAGGCCCCCTGCCCACAGGAGGAATTAAGAAATCTGGCCAAAACACATTCCTTGTGCCTGAGGCAATAATGATTCTTAGTTCCATCCCTGTTTAAACATCTGGACTCCCTGCCATTAACATCTGTTGCCACCTTGCTTCCCTGGTGGCTCAAAGGTTAAAGTGTCTGCCTGCAATGCGGGAGACCTGGGTTTGATCCCTGGGTGAGGAAGATCCCCTGGAGAAGGAAATGGCAACCCACTCCAGTATTCTTTCCTGGAGAATCCCATGGACAGAGGAGCCTGGTGGGCTATACAGTCCACGGGGTCGCAAAGAGTTGGGCACCACTGAGCGACTTCACTCACTCACTCACTCATAGCTACAATGAAGTGTTGTCTTGGAACCTATTGCACATTTAAGAGTAAACTTTTGGGGGTCGGGGGAAAGCGATGTTGATGACCGGCCTTTCATGGTATAGGAAGTGTTCTGAGAGAGTTAAGGGCGACAAAAGGGCAGACAGCAACACTGTATTTACTCAACTTTGAAAATACAGATGATGAAACCAACACAACAGTGTAAATCAACCATAATTCAATAAAATTTTTAAAGTATTTTTTAAAAAGTACAAGTACAGAAGACCATTAAAAGAAATATATTAAAATGCTAATAGTAGGACTTCCCTGGTCGTCCAGCGGTTACGAACCCGCCTGGCGATGCAGGGGACTCGGGTTCTATCCCTGATTCAGGAAGATTCCACATCCCAGGGAACAACCAAGCCTATGCGCCACAACTACTGAGCCCATGGGCTGCAAGTACTGAAGCCCGAGTGCCTGGAGCCCGTGTTCCACCAGAGAAGCCCGCACATCGCAAAGAGGAAGTAGCCCCTGCTCACCGGAACAAGAGGAAGCCTGCACACATCAGCAAAGGCCCAGTGCAGCCAAAAAAAAAGCTTAGTGGCATCTCTGGGTAGCGATCTTACAGCTTGTTATTTTCTTCTTTGTCCTTTTCTATATTTTCCACAGTGCATATTTAATTCTTAGATTATAAAAAACGATATTGAGATATCAAGCAGTCCTACGTTAGCCGTATCAGGAGTGGGCAGAGCATGGCAGAGATTCCAAGAGACGAGAGGAAGCACATCTGGGCCAAAGCCACGCTGAGGCCCCGCCCCGCCCCGCCCCCACTCAGCAGCCCCCTCGGGGTGCCAAGCAGTCTCCAGGACAGACCGCACCCAGCCAGCCCTCACCCTCCACTCACCCTCCAGCTCCTCCAGCTGTATCTCCCGAAGGCTCTCCTTGCCCAGCGCCCGGGCCACCTCTTCACACTGGTGCCGCCGCAGGGGATACTCGCTGGAGCCCAGTGAGTGGCGAACGTTGGAGTTGGTGATGAGCACGGCCAGCTTGGGGTCTGACAGCGGCACCAGGCTTGTCTCCAGGGACCTGGGGTGGAGGTGGAGAGCAGGGAGATGACAAGGCCGGGCGTCTGCTTGCCGCACAGGCTCCATCCAGGAGCTCCTATGAGGTGGGAGGTCCAAGGGGAGCCCCTGACCTGCAGTCAATGAGCAGCGCGTGGCCTCTCTGCCCCAGCAGTGCGATGAGCTGGTCCATGATGCCACAGGGCACCCCTGCGAAGCTGTGCTCGGCCCGCTGACACACCTGGGCCCGGGCAGCTATTGTCCCCGAGTCTGTGGCACAGGGCGAGGTGCAGAGGCTGGGGGCCAGGAGGGGGTACTAGGGGGTCGACGGGTGGGAACAGCAGTAGCTCCAGGGACGTTCCAGGGAGATTCCCCACCTACCCCGCCAAGGCCACAGTTGCGGTAGGAAGCTCTAATCACAGGACCCTGGGGAAGGAGGGCTGGGTGGGGGCTGGGAGGTACCTGGGCAGAGCTGCTGTAGGAAGGTATACGTGGCCACTTCCAGGGACGCCGAGCTGGACAGCCCACCCCCCAGGGGCACGGAGCCAACCACCACTGCGCTGAAGCCAGGGAGCGGGGCAGCTGCAGGGGAAAGAATGGATGACGGTAAGACGGGCCACCAGGGAGGATGAACACAAGAAGGGAAAGTGTTCTGGTGCAAAGGGAGGCAACTGCCTGGCAGCTGCTGCTGGGGGATGTGTCTCAATTGTCAGAGGTCACCAACCTGCTGGGCCAAGGGGTCCGCTGCCCTCCAACCGCCCACCCTGAGGGTCCTGAGACACAGTCTCCCAGTTCTCAGGATCCAGGGCTCTGGAGACCAGCACGTTGGGGTTTGAATCCTGGCTCCTCCAATCGTGGGATGGGCAACCCAGGGCTAGTTCTGGAACCTCTGGGGGCATCAGTCTCCTCACCTGCCGCATTGGGGAATCTCTACTCTGCACCCCTATCCCACAGTGGATCAGATGAGCTAATGGGCTTTGTGGCTGAGGCGGGAATCTGACCCAGCCCCAGGCCCCATACCTGGGTAGTGTTGAATCACTCCCTTGACATAATTGGCCCAGTGAGGGGTCCCAGGCTCCAATGGCCGCTGGCTTGTGGGCAGGGGAAACTGCAGCCGACGGGGCTCATCAGCATCCTCAGAGGTAGTGAGGAGGGAGACAAGCCCATCCGCGCGGGGGCTGCCCACCAGCACCGTCACAAGCTCCAGGGCCTGACAGGAGAAACAAAAGTATGCAAAACTCCCAACACCAGGGGGCCTGGGACAGACGAGCAGCTGACCTCCTGGCTCCAGGTGAAGGGAATGCGGAGTGTCCCAGGGAAGAGTCAGCGCCTCGGGAGTGCAGATCTGCACTCTGCCCTGAGCGTGGGCTCCTGGCTGTGACGCAAAGGGGAGAGAGAGTTCAACAGGGAAAAAAACAACAGAAGAACTCCTTTTGGCGCTTCCCCATTTGGAGGCAACCTCAGAGGCAGTGTACTCACTCAACCTGCCAGGCTGCACCGAGGGATGGACACGGCCCCAGGCTAAGGCAGTCCAATCGCCCCTGTGTGACCTTGGGCAGATCACTAGCCCTCTCTGAGCCTCCTCTGCATCGAACGGGCTGGACCAGGAAGCTTAGGGCTTTACTTCGCCCGGATCTACCCCTGCGACCCCCCTTCCGCATTCCCCCACACCGTGAGGAGGCTCCCAGGGAGATGGCGAGGATCAGCAGCACACAGGCTACTTCCTCGAGGATTCCCGCCTTCCTGCCTCCCGCCGTGGGAAATGCCCCGTCCGAGGGCCTCTCTACATGCTCGGGCCCCATACGCGGCGGGAGTGAAAGTTCGGAGCGGCCCGCGCAACGGTGCACGCGGGACGCGGGCGCCTCCCGCCCAGCCCCTCACCATGGGCAGCACCAGGCCCCGGTTGTAGTCCGTGTGTTCCCCGATGAGGTTGACGCGGCCCGGGGCCGACACGGCTAGCTCGGGCTCAGCTCCGAACTCCTCCAGGAAGGCTCTCCGGGCCTTGGCCAGCAGCTCCCCGGCTTGGGGCTGCTCCGAAGCGGCCATGACGCTCTCCCGGCGACTCCGCCGGGTGCAGTCGGGTAGGCGCAGGATGCTGGGGCGAGGCCGCGCGGCGTCGACTCACAGTAGCTGCTCGCGCCGCCCCAAACCGGGCCGCACTGGCCCCGCCCCGCGCGCCGCGCCGGCCCAATCCACCGGCCGCGGGCGAGGGGGCGGGCTGGCGGCAGGCTTCGGGAAGGATCGCTGGGAGCCCACCGCGGCGGGGATTGGCCGGACCCAGATCCGAACAGCCCATCATTGGCCTCTGTGTCACACCCGTCTAGCCGTCTACCTCGGCCGGAGCTACAGAGCTGGCCTCCAGTACACCTGGGTCTCCCAAAGGGCTCTCCAGGTCCTAAAGTCCTGCAGAGGTCACCAACCCCTGATCAGGAATCTCTAAGAGGGTGGCCAGACAATCAGCATAGAGCTAAGGACTGCCTGAGTTTGGTGGAGTCCCTTTTCATAGGCTCCTTTCCTCGAGTGGACCCGCTGTCCCAGCTTCTAGCAATGGAGCAGTAAGGAGGATGGTGGTGGGCAGTGACGGGCCCAACTGCCAAGGCACGTGCTTCCTCAGTCAGGAACCTTGGTCCCAGAGTCTGGTGTTCTGAATGTGACATCTCCTCTCTCACCAACCTGCATCCTAAACCTTCAAGCCTGTCCACAGTTGGCCACCCCATAGGAAACCTTGGAAAGGAAAGGCTGAAATATAAGCAGACTGTTTGAAATTAGGGAGGGGAGCTTTGTGGAGGGCTGTGGCCCGGGCTGTAGCTGGGGATCTGCTCAGAAGTTGCCCCAAGAACATTCAAAAGTGAGCTTTGAAAACTCCTAGAAGTAAACATAAGGGTAAACCTCTGGGACGTTGGCTTAGTCAATGGTTGTTGAGATAGGACTCTGGAAGCACAAGCAACAAAAGGAAAATAGGCAAACTACTTCATCAAAGTAAGACTTTTATGCATCTAAGGACCCCATCAAAAAAGTGAAAATACAACTCACAGAATGGGAAAAAAAAGCTGCAAATCATATATTTAAAGGACTTGTATCAAGAATGTATAAAAGGGACTTCCCTTGGAGGAGGAAATGGCAACCCACTCCAGTATTCTTGCCTGCTCCGTCCAAGGGATTTTCCAGGCTCGACATGACTGAATTGACTTAGCGCTGGGACTCAAACCCAGTCAAAACCCTGCCTGGGACTTGAACCCATGTGGCTGCAACTTGAACTCGGCCAAAACCCATGGTCTTCCAACTGAGATCACAGACCTGGTTTCAGGACCTAATGAACCTCAGGTTCTTGATCTCTCATCGTACAAGCTATTCAGTGAGAGACAGTGATAGGTAAGAAGTGGATTTATTCAGATCAGAGAGAAAGACACTTAACTGAGAGTATGGGCCATTACAGAAGCCGAGTGTGGTGGCCTTGAAAAGTGGCATGGTTAGTTTTTATGGGCTGGGTAATTTCATAGGCTGAGTGGGGTATTATTTCAACTCTTTGAGGGAAGGGATAGAGATTTCCAGGAATTGGGCCATTACCCACTTTTTGGTCTTTTGATGGTCAGCCTTGGAACCATCCTGGAGCCTCTGGGTGTGTCATTTAGCTTGCTGATTGGGAATCAAATTCTAGTGGAAGTTGACTTGTCTGCCATCTTGGATCCATTTAATTCCAATTGGTTTATGTTGTGTCCTCTGGCTATGTCATTCTTTCAAAAGTTGTACCCTTTCAAAAGGGTACAACTTTTGTCCTTTCAAAAGCTGTGCCCTCAGCACAGCGAAAGATCCCACATGATGCAATGGAGTTCCCATGGGCCAAAACTAAGACTCAATACAGCCAAATAAAAATAAATAAATAAAAAATAAAGTGCCGAGTCTTAAAAAAAAATCTTACAATAGGAAAAAAGATAACTTTAAAAAATGAGGGGGGGGACAAGATTAATAATAAGTCCTGGGGATCAATAAAGAAAAGTTTTAAAAGCTAGAAAAAAATGGGCAGAAGATTTGAACATTCTTCCAAAGAAGATGTGAAAAGATGTTTAACATCATTAGTCATTGAGAGAATGCAAATCAAAGCCACAATGAGATACTACTTCACATTCATTACGATGGCTAAAAATTTCTTTAAAAGACAGAAAATAACAAGTGTTGGTGAGGATGTGTTGAAATCAAAACCCTCATACACTGCTGATGGGAATGTAAAACAATTAAGCAGTGCCATAAAATGCTAATTGTAGAGTTATCGTATGACCAACACTGAAGAGAACTGAAAACATGTGTCCCTACAAAAACTTGTATACTAATGTTCACAGCAGCACTATTCACATTAGCCAAAAAGTGGAAGTGATCCAAAAGGGATAAATGGACAAACAAATGTGGCTTATACCATGGAATATTATTTTTGAGTTATTAATTTTTGGCTGTGCTGGGCCTCCGTTGCTGCGAACAGGCGTTCTCCAGCCGCAGAGAGGGCTGCTCTTCAGGAGCGGCGCCTGGGATTCTCTTTGCGGGGGCTTCTCCTGCTCCAGGGTGTGTGGGCGCGGTAACTGCAGCTCGAGGGCTCTGGAGCTCAGGCTCAGTAGTAGCACATGGGCTTAATTGCTCTGTGGGATGTAGGATCTTCCTGCACCAGGGATCAAACCCAGGTCCCCTGCATTGGCAGGCGGATTCTTATCCACTGCACCATCAGGGAAGTCCCAGTGGAATGTTATTCAGCTATGAAAAGAATGAAGTTCTGAAACCCGCTACAGCATGGATGAGCCTTGAAAACATAGTAAATGAAGGGAGCCAGTTACAAAAGACTACAAATTGTATGATTTTATTGATCAAAAATGTCCAGAATAGGCAAATCTAAAGAGACAGAAAGTAGATTACTGGTTGCTTGAGGTCGAGAGAAATGGGAGAATAAGAGGTGATAAGTAAGAATACCAACTTCTCTTTGTAGTGATGAAAATATTCTAAAACTTACAGTGGTGATGGTTGCCATATCTGTGAATATACTAAAACTGCTTTAAATGGGTAAATTGTATGGTATGTGCATTGTATCTTTTTTTAAATTTGGCTATTCTGGGTCTTAGTTGCGACACGTAGGACCTTTAATCTTCGTTGCAGCATGGGGATCTAGTTCCCTGAACAGGAATCGAGCCTGAGCCCTCTGCATTAGGAGCTTGGAATCTTAGCAGCTGGACAACCAGGGAAGTCCTTATGCATTGTATCTTAATAAAATTGTTTTTTTTTTTTTAATGAGGAATAAAAGCAATTCCAAATTTCATCTAATGGTCTGCTCCTTTTGAGCACTCCTCAGCTTCCCTGGTGGCTCAGATGGTAAAAGAATCCGCCTGTAGTGCAGGAGACCTGGGTTCGATCCCTGGGTTGGGAAGATCCCCTGGAGGAGGGATAGGCTACCCACTCCAGTATCCTTGCCTGGAGAATCCCAGGACACAGGAGCCTGGCAGGCTGTAGTCCATGAAGTCACGAAGAGTCCGACACGACTGAGCGACTTCCGCTCACTCGCTGACAGTAAAGCACAGGCATTTTTTGGCATAGGTAAAACAAAACAAGATAAACAATGAGTGGTTATTGGGGCTGGTTGAAATGGAAGTAAACTCAAACCAGGCCTTCCTACACGGAAGATGCATCCTTGTAGGGAGCAAAGATCCCTTGTAGGAGCAAGGATCCGTTGCTCTTTGAATCATTTACCCACTTCAACTCTGATGGCCAACCACTCTGAGCCCAAATCTCTGCCCTTACTATTGTGATATCTCAGTCAGATGACTTACCCTCTCTGAGCCTCAGTTTCTCCTGGGGTTAGTATTCCCTTCCTGACAGACTGTTTCAGGAGGAAGTGAATGAGATCAGCTTCACAGAGTGCCCAGCCCAGCCTCTGGCACTTGGTAAGCACAGAATAAATATTTGCTATTATTATCAGTCATCCATTAATATATTGTTGGACTCTCCTACAAGCAATGGGCCAGATAAAAGCCTTGGCTCTCACTATCTGATAGGGGATAGTCTTAATCTGACCCTCATCCCTCACTGAGATAAATGTCCCGACAGAGGAGGAAAGAGCTTTCTAAGAGAGAGGAGGAATTCTGACTACTAAGCAGCTCACACCCTTATTTTTTATTTCCATTATTTTGATTGAAAAGATGTCTTTTTCACCTATCTTCATCTTTTGTATAGTTTCAGTTGTTCCTGGAAAACCTTAATTTGACCCAAGGGCAAGTTCTCTTGTTGGCTCATGCTGGACTCTGTAATACTGATTGCATCTACAAGAACTGTTTACTATCAGTGTTTGAATGCTGTCTAGCATGTTACATAAAATTTGTTCAGAAGGAAGTCTGTCTCTGACCTTTGACCCTCCCTCCCATTTCCTGGCCAAATGTCACAAGACCAGGGGGAAGGTGGCACCTTAAAGGGGACACTGCCACCCAAAATCTGTCCTCTGCTTGTCCTTGTGCTCAATTCTTAGTCCTTGGGGCCTTCCCTGCTAGACCTGGTCTTTCTTCATGCAGTGAATGTCTGTGTGCTTCATGCAGCTCTGGCATCTCCGTTGCAATTACAGACAAGACCTTTAGTTGTGGCATGTGGGATCTAGTTTCCTAAATAAGGATCGAACCCCGGGCCCCCTGCATTGGGAGTGCAGGGTCTTAGCCACTGGGCCCCCAGGAAGTCCCAAGACTGGTTTCCAGATGGGGCTTGTGTCCACATCTCCCAAGACAGTCTCTGAAAATACTTGCTCTCAGCAGATGGCTCTCCCTCCCACTGATTCTGGGAGGCTTTTTTGTTGTTCCCGGAGGGTTAACCTATCTCCTGATTTGGGCCCCCTTTGCCCTTCTGTTTCATTAATGATGACAACTTCTGTAGTATTGATAGTACTGATGCCGGGTTTGTGGTGGGCGCTGGTGTCAGGACTGAGATGCAGTCTATAGGGCAGCACTGGCTGTTCAGCCTGTTCTGAATGGTCAGTGCTCCAGACTTTTTTTGTCAAATCTTTTAAAAGGCACCAGACTTTGCACATGTTGTTTTATTAAATCATTACAAGCCTACGGGGTAGGCACTGGTTTTATCTCCATTTTACAGATGAGGGAAAGAATCCCAAATGGATTAAGGAACTCATCCAAGTGGGACAGCTGGGCCTTGAACCTGGGTCTGTCTGACTCTGAGATTGTTCTCTCGGCAACCACCCTGTCCCCAGGAGCACTCTGACCTGCTGTGACGTCTGCTTACTGAAGATCCCAAACTCAGCCTCTTGGTAAGGAACAGGAAGGGTAGCAGCTCTCCTGGACCCCTGGAGCCCCTAGTCCCAATTTGGAAGTCGACCAGTAAGCAGAGCTCTTGGTAACCTGACTGATTCTTTGCCACCTGGGCCGGGAGCAGACCCAACCAGCTGTGCTGTGGGGCTGCCAGGGCCATTGGGTTGGCCAGCAAACATGCCTGGAGTCTCTGCTGTGTGCCAGGCAGAGCTTCTCATCCATCCCTGGCCCCAGGTGCCCCTGCTAAGCGGGGGCCAGTTGCAGGTCCTGTCTTTATTTGGTGAACCCCACTGTGTCCCTGAAGTTCCTGCCCTCTAGGCTGATGATTACCCTGCTGATGGCCAGGAGGGGAATGACGTAGCCACAGCTGACTCTCCCTGTACCTCGCCCTCGGCACTGCAGCTGGCCCAGTCCCCAGGCCACTATGGGTGGGCAGAACTGAGACTGGCCGTAGACAGGGCACTGAGTGGGGAGAGGCCCCCGGGTTCAGCCAGACTCTCAGGTTGCATGAAGACTGGGCCTTGGACCCAACCCCATCCAGTCCCCTCTCCTGGTGCTCTTGGCTCAGTGCTTAAGGCAGTGAAGAGCTTATGGGAATGGTCCTGGGGGCCAGTGTGTCCAAAAGAGAGGGAGTAGGGAGTAGAGGTTGAAGATGGAAATGGCAACCCACTCCAGTGTCCTTGCCTGGAGAATCCCAGGGACGGGGGAGCCTGGTGGGCTGCCGTCTATGGGGTCGCAGAGTCGGACACGACTGAAGTGACTTGGCAGCAGCAGCAGCAGGGAGTAGAGGTTAACAGAGCCCGGGTACCACCTCCCTGGGGATGTGTGCAGTCCCTCCACCTCTCAGCAAAGCCTGCCAGCCCCAAGCTTGCAGCCCAGCAGCCCCTCTTGTCACTGGGACTGGCGTCTGGGAGACGGCCTCCCTTTCAGCCCACTCTCCCTTCCACTGAGTATGGTCCCAGAACTGCAACTTCCTAAACAGGGGCTGGCAGCTGTCGGAGAAAAGACCCCAGACCCTGGCTGCCCGACCTCGCCCCTCTGCACATCACTTGTGGCCTTACAGCTCCTCCAGGAGTCACAGCCTTACTGAAGCGCCCCCTCCACTCCGCCTTGCTGATAGCAGAGATGACTGCACAACCTCTTCGCTTCTCCTACAGGAAGGGCATTGGGGTAGGTGGGATGGGGTGGAGGGTCCTCTCTCAGGGCAGAAGCTAAGACGTGCTGCTCTTGGGCATGCACGATGGTCCTCACCCTTGCTGGACACTGCACGTAGTGCCCAGGTGGAGACACCAGGACAAGCTGGGGACACCTCACATGAAAGTCCCATGACTCTGCTTGGAACAACAGTGGTTGTCAAGGTGGGACCCCTCACTGCCAGGGACAGCTGGGCAGTCAGCAGGACCACAGGGAGAGCAGGGGGAGCACCACTCCCCCCATCCCAGGAGGGAAGCCAACAGCCTCTGGCCCCTCCTCACAGCACAACTTCTGTGCATAAGCTTGAAGCTGTTTCAGCTGCCCCCACCCACCTTGGCCCACAGCCTTGCTCAGTCCCTAGACCTGTGGACAAAAGGGAGTCCAAAGGCTGGCCACCTGGCCCAAGGATATGAGCCCTCAAGGAGTGCTGCAAGATTTGGGTCAGCAACCCGGGCTAGGGTCTGTTCTTCCTCCAGCCTTGCCTTGAGGAAGATTGTTTGTAGGAGTTGCTGGCCAGAAGCCAGGCCCAGCTGAATGGGATGGTCTGGGCCAGTGACATCCCCAAGGAATGGTGAGACAGATAGACCACCAAGGGGTGAGGGAAGAGGCCAGGGAGTGCAGACAAAGAGCACTCCGCTCAGCTGTGGTCTTCTATCAGGGCCTGGGGTTGGGCTGAAGGAAACAGGCTGTGACTACCATGATGTTGTCTGCGCTCAGCGGCCAACTCTTTGCGACCCCATGGACTGTACCCCGTCAAGCTCCTTTGTTCATGGAATTCTCTAGGAAAGAATACTGACTGGCGTGGGCAGCCATTTCCTTCTCCAGGGGATCGTCCTGATCCAGGGATGTAACCCACTCCTGCATTGGGAGGCAAAATTCTTCACCACTGGCACCACCTGGGAACTCCCGTAATTGCCATGAGGTGACTTAAGGGATGGGGAAGGAAGGGTGAGGGGAAGGAGGAATAAGGATTGTGTGCCCAGGAAAGATGCTCAAGGCTCTTTTGCCTTGAGGGACACACCACCTGCAGTGACACAACAGCCACAGAAGGTGTGCAGAAAACTCACCCTTCTCCATGGAAGGGTAGGTGGGCCGTAGGCCTGAGGCAGATTGCTCACCTGCTGCTGTTCCCGTTCCCATGTACAGGGGGGCCTTTGCCTGCACATGAACACTTGACACCAGGCAAGAAACAGTGCTTACAAGGGGCCAGACAGGGGAGCCCCAGACCACTATTGGGGAAAGCTGAAGAAGGAAAAGCTTTCTGAACATTTCCCCAGAGAAAAACTGTGTAAAGATATACCATCCAAATGAAGACCATAAAGCTAAGAAAATCTAAACTTTAAAAACTTTTATTTTTGTTTGCTTTTTTTGCACTACCTAAACCCAGGAATAAAACATATGGGAAGTTTCCCAAAACCAAAAAGTACTTTTGCCTTCTGGGTTAAAAATAAACTCTGGAAGCGCAAGCTCTACTACTTAAGCAGCAGATTCCAAATTGCCCAATAAAATTCAACCTCAGGATGCAGACTTCAGGCAAGGGCAAGCTTCAACCACTTGAGTGGTTCTCAAGGAGCCTCACCACCACTGGACAGGGTTCCCACCACCACACATTCCACTGGCTAGGATTTCAACATTCTTCAGGAACACAATGAATCAACTGTCAGAACTGGTTATGACGGACCTTCTAGGAAACGTTTATTATACTTGATCAGATTCCGCTTTTGGCACCTCATAAAAACTATCAATTCTCAACCCTAATCTAACTCCCTGCTTTCCCAGGGAACCTCTTAACCCTTAATATCTGAAACTAGTCCAAATTTAAATCCCACTGAACTGTATCAGAGTATAAGTATCTTTATATAGCCACCGACTTCAAATTACACAGAATGCGTTTATCTGACTCTCATGGTTCTTGTGTCCATATTAACACTTCACTGGTGGCCATCACCAGTTAGGAACACTAGTTTCACACTGAAAAGGCAGCTTAGACTTAAACCGAGTTCTGCACCTGTGGGCACTTGTTGTAACTCACTGTATAAAGTCTATACTGGGAGGGAACATATGTACACCTACAGCTATGGCTGATTCATATTGATGTTAGAAAACAAAATCCTGTAAACCACTTATCCTTCAATTGAAAAATAAAAAATCTATAAACGTTCTTCACAAATAGATTCAGAACAAACCCCAAATTTGAGTTCTAGAATTAAATTTCCTTTCCTTGACAGAATCAGGGAGGCAGGATAGCCTTTTAGTCATAGGCCCACACTGCAAAAATGTCATAGCATTTTAAAAAAGCTTCTAGAGAACTGTTTACATGCTTTGTAGAATTATTCTTGTTAAATACTGCTTTTGTTTATCAAGTAAAACTTGAAATCAGCTAAACTTAAAAGCTTTGCATTCAATTTAGGTTTTTGACACTTAGTTGAATAAAGAAGTTTATTTGTAAATTTAGTCAACATACATAATTGACCTAAAAACTTCAATAGAAGGATAAATTTTAAAACCACTTGGAAAGCCATCTCTATGAAGTGATTTTCCCAGAACCTATGCCACACGAACACCGTATTAACTGGCAGAGGTTCAATAAGCTGAAGCTGTGTCCCTCCCCCACAGCAGGTTTACCCTAACAGTTATTATAATACAAACCCCACAAGGAAAAAAAGTTCGGTATTGTTCCTCCTTGGTAGAGAAAAGTTCAACCTAGTTATGAGACCAATCACAACACAAAGAAAAGCTGCACTACTATATTAGTAACAGATGATGCTGGTGTGAGTAACTTGTATTATAGTCTAGAGCCCTTATAAATAAATCCCCCTCCCCGTTAGTGTTTGCATTATTAGCTAGAAGGTTAGCTTAACATGTGGTAGAATGAGGACTTATGCAAGGTATAACGCGAAAAGCATTTTACTACGTAAACAAGTGCAGTCTACTCAGGAGAAAACCAATCAAACTCTAAGTTACACACCTTAAAGACAACACTCCCCACCACATGTCAATGTAAAACATTTAATTTAAAAATGTTGACACTACAATATATAAAATAGCTATTATAAATGCACATAGTGTATTCTATAGCTGCCAGGTTTACTTTTTTTTTTAAGGAAACTGTAAGTTACACTGTGGTTAAGACTTGTATCTTCACCCTTGAAAAAGCCCACATTCTATCACAGTGATGTATGGTTAGACTTAACAGCCCCAATTGTTAAACACTTGGATCAAGTCATAACCAGTTTTATTGCAAAAGGACCCTGTACACATTTATCAATTCTAGTACCTTAATAGCTACCCAACAAGTCATTAACATACAGAAACATGCATCATGAGAAGCAGGAAATATCACCCATCCCTTCTGCATATTAGCAACTTGTCACTCCTGAGCAACAGTGCTCACATCACTGAGGTCTGTGAACAGTCACTTTTCGCATTCATCCTGAGTGAAAGATGGAATGACTTAAGTACAAATGCAACATATTATAAACAATTTCTTACAAAAAAAGTCACAAATTAAACCGAAGTATTTTACAGAATTTACTACAAAACACCATAAAAACTGCCTTCACTTAAGCTCTCTCTCCCCGTATCCGGCGAGCCAACTGGATGTCTTTGGGCATGATGGTGACTCTCTTAGCGTGGATGGCACACAGATTAGTATCTTCAAACAAACCCACCAGGTACGCTTCGCTAGCCTCCTGTGGAGGACAAGAGCCACACTATTAGACTCTCTCCGAGGAGGGGGGCGCGCACCAGCCCTCCCCTCCGCCCGGCCGCACACAGCCCCCGCCAGCTCACCTGCAGCGCGCCGATGGCGGCACTCTGGAACCTCAAGTCGGTTTTGAAATCCTGGGCAATCTCCCTCACCAACCTCTGGAAAGGCAGTTTCCGGATCAGAAGCTCGGTGGATTTCTGGTAACGACGGATTTCTCGAAGCGCAACAGTCCCGGGCCTGGAGCGAGCAGGAGAGCGCAAAGCGACACCGGTTACGACAGCGCCCGGCGAGCCGCGGGAAGCTTCCGCCCGCAGCGCCGCCGAGTCATCGTCTCCCTGTAGCGCTGCCTACCTGTAGCGATGAGGTTTTTTCACCCCGCCGGTAGAGGGGGCGCTTTTCCTGGCCGCTTTGGTGGCCAGCTGCTTGCGGGGCGCTTTCCCACCCGTAGACTTACGAGCAGTCTGCTTGGTTCGGGCCATTTTCTTTTACCTGCAGAAGACACCCGTGACTCCGGGGCCGAGGCACGCTTGCCTCTCGGGGTGCGGCGGCCCGGACACCCAGCACCCCAACCCTCCCGCCTCCTCGCGCCCCATGGCGGACGGCAGATGGCCGAGGGCCGCCGCCTCCTCCCCCTCCCCTAATGACTCAGGCTGCGAGTAGCAGCAGCCTCCTCCGGGGGGAAGGGGGGGGCGCGGGGAGGAGTCACTTCCCCTCCTCGACGGGCGGAGGCCCGGCTGCCCGGAACCCAGCGTCGGGACCTCTGAATCACCAGCGGGAAAAAGGCGGAGACGAAGTTCCGGAACGAAACCCCAAGGGAAAACTACCCGCCCCCACAGCCGGCGCCAACAGCCAGAGTAGCCCGCACTAGGGGGGGGCGCGGGGAGGAGTCACTTCCCCTCCTCGACGGGCGGAGGCCCGGCTGCCCGGAACCCAGCGTCGGGACCTCTGAATCACCAGCGAGAAAAAGGCGGAGACGCGGTTCCGGAACGAAACCCCAAGGGAAAACTACCCGCCCCCACAGCCGGCGCCAACAGCCAGAGTAGCCCGCACCAGTCGGCACTTGGCTCTCAACGGCCGCGACCCGCGATATCAACGACTGGCCAGGCCTCAAGTCACAGATAAAACCCATGAACACTTACCTAATGCCGAAGTTTTAAGCCGCTTCTCCGACCACCGCGCCGCCGCTGCTGCCCAAAGAGCCGCAGTAGCTGAAACACGGGGAAAGGGGCTCCCAACGAACGACCAAACCGCTCTGCGCTCTAAGCCCCCCTATGCCTCCGTTTTTATACCCACGCTTCACGCTGCGTCTCTGCGTCATAGGACCCTAATTTGCATACACCAATGACTTTTTCTATTGGCTGACGCTTTCGCCGACGCGCTGACATCCCCCGACACAAAGGCCGTGCTTCGGCCCCGTTCCCTGATTGGCTGACATCTAGACCACTGATTGGCTGTTAAAGTGGCCTAACGATTGGATGAATGCAAAGAAGAATGGACGAATCAGCGTTTAGCACCAAGCCGCTCTTCTGATTGGATAAAATGGAGCTATGTTTGGATCCTTCCCTTGGTTCCAAAGCTCTACAATAGAAAGTCAATGCAAATGAAATGCACTGGTCCTTATCAGGACTGGTCCTTAATCTGGACAGACGGGAGGGCAAGGAGCCTAACGTTATTTGCATCAAGCTAATACCATGAAGGAGAGGGTATTTTCATGAAAATTTTGTAAATATTTTCCAATGTAAAATAAAATGCATTCCCTGTGATTATTTTCATGAACATTTTGATAGGTAGTAATGTAAAGGAAAATTAGAATTCAGTAAATCATGTTATCAAGTATTTTATCTATCAGGCATATACATTTTAACCAAAATACAGTTCTTTTGTTTGGTGGGGTGGGGAGAGGTAAATAACAAATAAATAAAAAACAAAGAAACAAATGTCAATAAATTATTTTATTTATAAGGACTGTTTTGTATGTCCTTAGACCATCACAAAACACTGATTTCAATATGCTTACAGTTAAACAAGGAGTAACTTACTAGGCAACATATTTTTTTTAATTCTGTAATTCAACTGAACGAAATCACTACAGCCAGAATGGGAATAGTCAATTCTAAACCAGTATTTGCAAGTCCCTAAAGAATAAACAAAAGACTGCTGCTGCTAAGTCACTTCAGTCGTGTCTGACTCTGCGCAACCCCATAGATGGCAGCCCACCTGTCCCTGGGATTCTCCAGGCAAGAACAAAAGACAACTAAATTAAATATGGTCCCTTGTATTTAACAGTCTATCCTGGAATATATTACTTCTGAAGAAACATAAAAATGGTAATCCCTGGAGAAGGAAATGGCAACCCACTCCAGTATTCTTGCCTGGAGAATCCCATGGACAGAGGAGCCTGGCAGGCTACAGTTCATAGGGTTACAAGAGTCAGAAGCAACTTAAGAGACTAAACCACCAGAGAAAGACTACCCTCAATTTGGCAGCAAATGACAACTGTCCTTAAGATTTCTTTTTTTTTTCTCCCTGATAGAAAAAGAAAACACTTGGAAAATGAAAATAATAAATTTTCTATTCAAATGTAAAAAAAAATGGTAATCCCTACGTTTGTCTACATGTCTTGAGTGGATTTTAATACTTAGTTTTTCAGATGATTCAGTTATATAAAATATCAAAGCAGGCTTAAGGTTAAGACCAGCCAAACAACGTTCAGAAAATTGAAACAAAGCCTTGGGCATTCTACTCCGAAGTTTTTACCCTGGATTCACCAAATATTTTAAATTATTTAAAAAAGCAGAAAAATCAGGTACATATAGATTCCAACAGAGAATTATACTACATAAATACAAATACCTCAAAAATTTACATCTGATGTCAAAAGTTACCCCTCTCATCATCAAAAGTGAGAGGAAAAAAATGAACAGTTTGATTTAAAGCAGCTATGGCAAAAACATCTTTGGCCCAACCTCTAGTTCCAAATTCGTATTTCGGCCCTCTCAATCATAACACGCACAATATGTATTTGATTATCATGTATCTATAAACTTTTATATCATAATTCAGTCAACTTTAGTTTCTTTCCTCTGCTCAAAGTTTAGGGTAGAGGAAACATTATTTCATGCTAGGCTGAGCAGAGAAACCAAGATGAAGGTTCTTGCCCTGTTCTCAGAAAGTGTGTAAAGCTGAAAAACAGGGCACTGATTATACCTCAGGTAAAAGACTGTCAAGTGTCCTTGAATTTAACCAGAAAAATACCCTGCCATCTTTTTTTGACTGCTCAGATGGCCTGGAGAAGGAAAAAGATCCTAAATTAACACCCACTTTTGTGTTCCAAGGCTTTTCTAGGAATTCCAGAACCCTAACTGTCTCATGCTTTCTACCTAATGCAGTAGTGATCCATCCCCACCCCACACCCTCGCCCATCTCCGCCTCCAGAGATAAACTGAGCAACTGAACTGAACTGAAACTAGGTATGGATTTACATGCACCCATTTAAGAATGATTAGTGGAAAGAATCTGTCCCTCTTACTTGGTAGTCTTAGCGCTAGGTTTTTCTTTTTCCTAACCCTAAGTGAATGCAAAGGAGGAAAAACAACACAAAAATAGGGAACAACCGAAAATGCTAATACAATCAAAACTATTCAGAATATGAGGCAGCGTGTAGGTTACTGTCCTAATTCCTGTTCTGTCACGTACCTGCTGAGTAACTGTACACAAGTTTCTTAACCTCTCTGAGTTTTGGTTTCCTCTTCTCTAAGCAGTTTGGATGATATCATCTCTCAATTCTACTAGTACACACTTATTCTGAAGCTCAAGGTATACACTCATTTAAAATCTAGCACGCTGAACTGTATTTCTTCAATCAAATCACATCTGGGTATTTTGGGGGATAACCTATAAATTGATTACTTGGATTTAACAATAGGATTAAAGCAGTACACCATAATTTACACAACTTTTTTGTCCTTTCGGAATTTTTCATTTTCAAATACCCCTAGTGCTTAAACAATTGATTTGGTCTGTTTAAGAAATACGTTTCTCAACTTGGGTTTGGCTTCTGATATGAAGTTACTCGGAACAACATAAAAAAGATATGTATCAATGTCAAACATGAAAAATTTCCATTCAGCCCACAGTGCTTCACCCGTAAGGTTAATCGAATGTTTCTTTAATGAGATTATCATTATTTAACGTTATCTAATAAAATGTAATTAGCCTGTACAACAGGGTTTTGAATAGATTCAATATGGAAAACAAAGTTAAATGTTAACTATGTTTACAAAGTGTTAAAATATCTGTGAAGAACTTCGCCCAACTGGCGGGAAGAGGGGAGGAGACATTTTCCCTAGTAGAAAGGCTGAGGGCCAGAGCACTAAAGTGGAGTGGGTTATAAATCGTTCTCTCTACTCAAACCCAGGCCCTTCCTCTGATGCTTTTCGACACTCCTGCAACTTGCCAGTGTACCTGAGGCTATGCTAGATGGAGATTAAATTCGTTCTTGGCCCTTAATGTACTGGAAATACTTCGGTCAGGCCAGGTGTCGAGTTGGGGGTCTCAAGTCGTGTGGAGTTCCAGGTATCAGGGCTGGTAAAGGTTTATGGAGCACCTCGGCAAAGGCGCGGGAACAGAGTATTGTGTTGTATTGCTCTTCGTTGGCAAAGCTTTCTCAAGCTGACTTCCAGCAGGCCGACTTTCCTTCACGCTTGGTCCCGCCGCAGGAATGAGGATGTTGGCGGACTTCAGGTGCCTGCAGCTCAAAGGCCCACTGCTAGGGACCCGCATCAGAACCGAGCCCAAGCTGGGATTAAGTACGGAGGCGAGGTAATCATTATCCTGTTGAGAGTGAAATTACACTTAGAACAGTTTCACAGCAGTAGTTAGGCCCTCCCTAACTCTGGGCCTTTTCGACCCCAAGGGCTCCAATTGCAGGCAAAGGCTCCCCTACGACCCTGGAAACGCAGTTGAGAAGTAAGCAACTGGACTGCAAGCCCCACAAACCTTCGCGGGCTCTCAGCATCCGGGACACCGCCCGCAAGGCTCTCTGGGTATTGTGGTCCGTTCCTTCGGCAGCAACCCTCTACCGGCGGTAAAATTCCAGCCGAACCTGGGACCACAACTCCCAGCAAGCCTTGCTGCCGCGCGGGGGGTCTTCACGTTCTCGTGGCGCGGCGCAGCCGCACTAGGGCCTCGGCGCGGACCGCGCAGACTGAATAATAAAAGGGGAGCGGCGAAGAGGCAGGAAGACAGGACCATGTCGAAGGGCCCCGGGCCCGGCGGCTCCGCAGCTTCCTCGGCGCCCCCGGCCGCTACCGCTCAGGTGCTGCAGGCACAGCCCGAGAAACCGCAGCACTACACGTACGTAGAGCCCCCCCCCGCCGCGCGCGCACGCCTGACGTCAGCGGCCAGCGTGAGTCACGCGCGCAGGGAGAGCGCGAGGCGGCCTCTCCCTCCCCCCCTTCCTCCTCCGGCCCGGCCCAGACCGGTTCCAACCTGCTGGGGCCGGTCCCAGCCGCCTACAACTGCCACCAACCTTTGGTCCGGCTGAGGGGCTGGAAACCCGGTCTCCGGCGCAGAGTTGGGAAGGCGGGAGCTTGGGATGCGGAGTGCACGCCTTGTAGGCCGGGGCCTTTCGAGGCCTAACTGTTGCTCAGACCGAAAAAACCACAGTCCCAGGCACTTTTGGGGGCGATAAGAAGTCCAAGACGCGACCAGGATGAGTTCCTAAGCGGCCAACCTTAGACCCGCTTATGAATGGACAGTTACTGTGAAGTCCTGTCAGGCGACCCACGTACTAGGAACCAGAGGCCTTTTGAGACCGCAAGGCCCATATGTTGTCCACGGAGGCCACTCTTGATTGAATTCACTTAGAAACAGTTGCCCCAGCCTGGGTGATGGGGTCCGAGTGTTGGCCTCAGGCCCAACCCAAATGTGGCCTCAGAGGGAACCCCAGATGCTGACTCTACAAGTCTAGTGAGATGGAAAACCTCTTCCTGAGAATCTGCTTGTATCTTAAGTGGAGGTCCCTGTCTTCTCTTTATTTCCCTTCAGGGTACTTCTAAGCAACTACCTAGAGCTAGATGCTTTGGGAGAAAGTGAGAAAAGGAGGCAGGTCCTCCTGTCGAGTGAAACGTTGGTTTCCATTTCCCTGATGTTCTTTGAGTACCGGACATCCCCCCTAGGCTCCCAAGTCGTGTACAAGCCTAGAAAGATCCCCAAGTGTACCTCAGTTTTGCTAGAGATTTGGAACCTCGGGGTTGAACAACCCTTGAGGGGCACACGATAACGCTGCCTGGTGAACCAAGTGCAAGAAGCATTTGTTGGAGTAGAAATACCTAAAAGACAGGAAGAGCTGTTGTTTGTCACGGAAGTAAGACCTATTGGGAAACTTCTGAGATTAGGGAATATCGATTTTGAGAAGTGTGTTGGTTTCTTTAAGAGTCTCTGTTATTGGTTTAAATCATCTGAAACTTTTTCTTGACTTCAGTCTGACTCACGTCAACTATAACTTTTCTAATGTGGCGATTGCTCTGCTGGTCCTTTCTTGCTGGAGTTCTTTCTGCAATCCGGCCATTGATTTTGGTGAGATGGTCTTAGAGAATTGAGTGATCAGATGAAGGGTATGGTCCAACAGCATGGTCTAGATTTGGACATCTGCAAACTTCATCCTATGAAATTTATTTATAATCTCTGGTTGCTCAGATCCCGTTTTTTCAGTAAAATATGGGTAACATTTTGAGTAATATGAATCTTGGTTTCAGCAACTTGTGTTTCTATGTTGTCATTGAGTATACTATGGAATCTGTATTAGAAAGGCTTTCTAACCATTTTGAAATTGAGAGGTGAAACTAATCAACAGCTGTGTAAATGTTAATATGAGTCTTCGTTTTCTTGATGATAATTGTTTAAAAATTATTTATTTGACCTCCTGGGTCTTAGTTGGGATATGTGGGACCTAGTCAGGGATGGAACCCAGGCCCTCTACATTGAGAGCATGGAGTCTTAGCCGCTGGACCACCAGGGAAGTCCCTGATGCTCATTGTTAAAGTGAGATTTGTTTAAAATCTGCCTTTCCGTTTCTTGTGGGATAAGTACAGAGTAATCAGTCTTGGCTCTTCAAGTGGCTTAGTAAATGGACAGTAGCAGATGTAAAGCCCAGGTCTGATTGAAGGTTGGAGGTGTTATGGCACTTTATTTTCTGTTACCTGTTCATGTGTATCTGTTTGTTTTTATCTCCAAAAATCAGAGGTAGAATTTAGTTGGTAGAAAGAGATAGAACTCTTTCTTGATTGATTTATGGGCCTTCAGAAACCTGGATGATTTGGAAAGCTTCATTCCCTTGTCATGGGGTCTGAGGAGCAGGAAGCGTAAAGACGCTGAGTGCCGCACCAGTGTACTTGTTGGCTCTGAACCCATTTGTTGTCCTTGGAGGTTAGAAGACAGGAACATTTCAATTTTGATTTCAGTATTTGCTATAAAATTTTGAGTTGCCCCACAATTTTTTTGTTCTCCTTCATAGCATGAATTTCTAGAATTTATTCCAATCTAAAGATGACCTTATCGATTGCACTGATCCCATCATCGAATAAAGATACAGACTCCTTTCTTTTTTAATGTTTGTATTTTTACCTGTCAATTTTTTTTTTGCCTTTTAAAGCTTGCTTATACATAAATTGTTAATTTTGTGTATTTCTTTTGTACCTGATGTTATTTGAGATTATGTGACAAGCAGTAATTTTGCAATAATTCAGAGGAGGTTTGCATTAAAATTGAATGCCACTGATCTACAGTCCATGGGGTCACAAAGAGCCCAACACAACTGAGCAACTAAGCACACACATCATAATGGCAGTATTGGCAAATGCTTTTGAATCTATCACAAGTAAAAATTGCCTTCCTGTTGGCTTGCTTCTTGCTCTTTATTCTTATCCCACAGCCAGAGTCCTAGAGTTTGAGCCCTCCTTTTTCTAAACCAAGAGGATTATCATAACAGTTTGAAAGATAATTATTTGTTGGGTGTTTTTTTAAGCTCTTGAATAATCTTACTTTAAGAGAAACAAAAAGTAATCCTTTCAGAAAATTGGCTTATTGGGCGCTTGTGCTAGGCCTAAGAAATTCGACCCTTTTAGAAAGTGGTTATATCAGAATTTCATGTGTTGTACAATTCCATGTGTCTGATTAGCTCTAAATAAAATGATAATGTGCCTGTATTAGTTCTTCAATACGAGAACCACGTGACCTCTTGCTAGGTAATTTTTATTTTTTCGACAGAGACTAAGTTTAATGCAGCTTTATTTAGAACAGATCCATCTTACATTTTAGAAGAGATTGAGGAATGGGAAATTTTGGAGTAATACAAATTTAGCTAACTTGGGCTTTTTTACTACATAATTAATATTGTTAAAAGTGTATAGTTGAAAGGTCAACAAAAAAATTTACCATTTGGGATTTGGCAAGTCCCTGATTTTGGGAATTCCCTGGTAGTCCAATGGTTAGACCTTGACACATTCACTGCTGTGGCCTGGGTTCAGTCCCTGGTCAGGGAACTAAGATTCTGCAGCTTAGCCAAAAAGAAAATTCAATTTTTGACCTCGTTATTTTGACCCCGTAAGCAGATATAAACCTCAAAAACATCATTTTTGGATTCTTTTAGTTGGCAGTTGATTCTCAGACTTCTTAATGCTCTGTATTAAAGGAAAGTGAAATTCTAGTTTATTAAAGGTTTCTTGGAGCTTTCTGACCACTGGGTGATCTCTTATAGGAAGACAGAAGATAAATGCTTTATAGCCTCATCTAGCCAGTTGTCATTTTAATTGAGGACTGTTTCCTGGGTATCTTTAAACAAGAATAATGTAGCAGTACTTCCATAGATAAATGATTTTGAGGGAAGTCTGTTAGTGTATGCATTATGTAAATCTCATGAGCTTAGCTTGATTGCCTCTGACTGTGTTTTGGAAAATCCAGGCAATGAACAGTATTTAAGTCATTATTGCAAATTGCAGTAACATTGTAAATACATTACTCTAGAGCACAACTTGTTGCACAGTGGAAGTCACTGGAAGCATTCCTTAGCAGCCTCAGCAGGAATGAGTTAAATTACCAATAAACATCTCTGAATCTTGTTTGCTCATTTATCAAGGAGAGCTAATTCCTTGCAGGACAAAATTGAGAGCTCACTGTGGCCTTCAGGCAAGCCTACAAAATCCCCATTAAGTGTTAAGTGCCCATGCTATGGGTAGCCTTAAATTTAGCATCTAGTTGATATTTGCTATCATCTAAATTAATGATTAAAGTGAAAATTTGCTTAATGGTTAAGTTTTTTTGTTTTAATCCAACTATGTTAGATACTAAAGAAGGCTTCCCCACCATCCATATGCATCTGCTTTGACTGGTGGTTTCTCTCAACCTACAAAGACTGTGGCTTATTGGTGAGGGCAGCTGGACAACTCTGAGAGCAACTTAGAGAAATCCATCTTGAGCTCCTTCTCTGGAAATAGCACCCCAGATAAGTGCCCAAAAGCAAGACATCCTCGTGGACCTACTTCCTCCCGCTTTCAACACATTGATGCCTGAAGGTGAGGTCTCCTTCCTGTGTGTCTTAGGAGCTATTAGCTCAGTTAGGTAATGAGAATCCTGCAACAGCCTGAGCACCACTCACCTGCAGGCTTTCCTACCACACCTTTGCCTAAAGGTTGTTTTTCTCCTTAGGAAAGATGCTAGATCAGAAGTCTGGTAAAAGTCAGGTTGCATTTAAAGCTGCGTTACTTTAATTAGAGGATTGGTCTAGAGATTATTTTCCCAAATGGGGATGATATTTGCTTAATGATTAAGTTTTTCATTTTGTTTTATTTTGTTTTTGATCCAGCTGTGCTTGATACTAAAGGAGGTTTTCCCACATACGCATCGTCTGTATTTTGCAATTACAACTGTGGACAGTTATGGCTAATCCTAGTAGATTGTCTTCCCTTCTTTTAACATCTTGGATGAATTTTGGGGCACACTAATGTGTTATGTGAAGATGGATGTTGAATGTAAGTTTCTTGTTATTCTTAGTCAATATATGAAAATTACAGTTAGTCTGATTGCTAAAAATGTCAAGGATTTGCGATCAGTATCCTTCTGGACAGTGTAGTTTTCTTGTTTTCTTACCATATAGATTCTTTGTAGAGTTACCCCAGCCAGCCACCTTAAATACCTGCATGGGCAACAGAGATCTGTGGTGAAAGTTTGGGTAAAGTCAGTGCTTATGAACATAGGTATAGGGTTTATTTGGAGGGGGGGTAGGGAGTGTTCTGGAATCAGACCATGTTGATGGTTATTCTAAAAACCACTGAAATGTACACTTTAAAATGGTGACTTTTTATGGTGTATAAGTTACTTATCAGTTTTTTTTTGGAAAAAAAAAAAAGGATTGTTAAAATCAGTGTATATGAGTCCCTCCTACTCAAGAGACCTTAGACACATGGCCTTTCAGGGCTTGGTAGTATCATTCAGCATGGGAGAGCCCACAATTCTCCAAAAGCTCCTTGGCACCCTTCTCCCAGCCTTCTCCATGGCTTCATCTCCATATATCCGTTCTAGGTGAACGCCCCCATGTTGTAAGTCTATGGAGATTCTTTTAAGAAGTGAATACTCAGCAAGTTTGGGATTCTAGTTGTTCGTAGTTGTACTTTAAATTGTCTCTGAATTGATAACTGTTATATAGAACAAGCACACTTTCCCAATAGCTTCGTAAAATGAATTGTGTTTATTTAGTAGGGTGGGTGGGAGGTAGAAGAGGTTGCTGTTCTGCTAAAATGAACTGATTCTGTTCATCAGGTGTTGTGATAATTGTTTTAATGATCATCACATGGGCATTTCTGTAAGGACAGGCTGTGTGTTTCAGGCATTTAAAATGATATCAATGGCTATAATATTTTTAGTTCAAATAATCACAGTTAACTTTTAATTTCTTTATAAAATCCCTCAACTTTCACCCCTTTTTTCTTTGCCAGTGTGTAGAATTTGACAGCAGTTTCAAGAGCTGATGAGGAAGAGAAGATGGAAAGGAGTCTAGCAACTTAAAAATCTCATAGCGTTTTCTGTGAGGCGACCTTTTTCCTGTTGGTGGCTCAGTTTATTTAGGAAACAAAGATATTAAGGCCTGTGATAGTATTGTCATGTCATATCTGAACTTAATGAAATATTCCCTCCCTTTCCTTATTCTTTATATGACAGTTTGCTTTTTGTGTTCATAAGTTGACTCATTTGTTTTCCATTAGTATTTGAAACATCTTATGGCCACCACGAGTCCTAACAGAATGACTTCTTGTGAGAAGCCGATGGGTGTTCCCACCTTCCTATGAAATTTTGGTCTATTCGCAAAACTACTGCCATTGAAGAGAGATAGTTAATGCTTTTGGAAGGAAGAGGTTGATAAAACTTTGGCGTGGTGTGTTATGACTTGAAAGTTTTTATGTCTAAGCTTGTATTCATTTTGGTAAGAGCATTACTCTTTTTATTTTACTTTTACTGCTAAGAAGTGCCACGCATCTGGTAGTTCAGGATTTGTGTTAAGTCAAACATAACATAAATTAGACTTCTCTGGTGGTCCAGTGATTAAGACTCCATGTTTTTAATGAAGCGGGTGTGGGTTCAGTCCCTGGTTGGGGAACTAAGATTCCATGTGCTGCATGGTACAGCCAACAGCCAAAACAACAAAAAACCCATATAAATTAGAAGCACACACTCGCGTTTTCTTAGTTAAAACCAAATCAAACAGATTTTTACTATTGAACTAAGTACTTTTATAATGAATACGCAAGATGAATATTATATACCCAGGAGATTATGTTGAAGTTAACGCTTCTGTTTTTGTTTTTATTTTATGGTATTGTAATTATGGCCTGTCAAAACCTCCCTGACATGTTTTCAGCAGCTTCTGGAGAGTCGCTTATACTTACTTGTTGATGCTGTTGTTTTTCCTATAGCTCGGTGAAGAAAAGCATAGTTAACAGTTGACATGGTGTTGAAGAGTAGGGACTCCAGGACCAGCCTGTCTTGAGTTGCAAGGCCGCTCTACCACTTACAGCTGTGGGATCTTGGGCGAGTGACTTCCCTAGTGTGCTAGTGTCCTGACGATACTGATAGTGCCTGTGCCAAGGGGTTGTTATGAGGATTCAGTGAGTTAATGTATATAGAGTGCTGAAAACCATGCCTGGCACTTGGCACATGAAAGTACTGTTCTTACTCAGTGTCTGAACAATACCCAGGTTTGCTTTCAGTAGCATTGTTGTCTCCTTCAACAGCTTGAGCCTATATTGTCTTCAGAGCATGCTCCTCTCTCCTGTATCCACTGGAATTTCACTTCAGTCGCAGTTCTTACAGCCTTCGTCACCTGGTTATATCTTGCATGATGAATTTGTTCTAAACAGATCTACTCTTTCGGGGATACAGACCTTGTTGTACAGAAAACAGTGTTCAAAATAACACATCGGTTCAGACTTTGTACTAAAATGGTCATCAAACTGGAAGCTTTTCAGCCCGGTTGGATACAAGAAGACTTTGAATCAAAACAAGGTGTTACTTAATTTAGAGAAGAATAAACCAGAGTATTCAATAGTCCTCACATATTCTCCGGAATCAATGATATGAGTCACTGATTACATGAACTTGCTTCAGTTTTACCCGTTGCAAGATCCTTAGGCCAAGAAGACAGTTATAGAATAGAAAGAGGGAACCAGGTACACCATCTGATACTGTTCATGGTTCGTGTTCATTCTTGGGGCCGGGACAGTTCACAGGTGTCAGCTCTTTCCCAGTGAAGAATGGGCTGAATTCTTTTGCAATGCGTGACTCCCCACCTTAAATTTTTGCTTGCTAAAATGCCTGTTGTACCGTGGGTCTCTGTGTGTGTATCTTTGTTAGGATAGTTACACTATATCTTGGAGGTTGCTACTGGCCCTAAGGTCTTTGGCTAAAACCTAGTTATAGAATTAAAGCCTGTCTTAAAGATTTAGACATACGCAGCAATTCACTGGGTGCTTATTTTGCTTGCCTGAAGAATACTCTTTGAACTTGCTTTTTCTGCCAGAAAGAATGTTCTAAACCAGGATCATGTCAGAAGATAGCACTTTACCAGAATTTATCAGTGCCTTATCCAAATATTTACCAGTTATGAATTTTAGCTCTATTTTTTTTTTCTTTTTTAATTTTGGCTGCTCTGGGTCTTCATTGTGGCCCACAGGCTCAATAGTTGTGGCATGTAGGCTTAATTGTCCCGTTGGCATGTGGAATCTTAGTTTCCTGACCAGGATTGAACCTGTGTCCCCTGCTTTGGAAGGTAGATTCTTAACCACTGGACCACCAGGGAAGTCCCTGGTGTGGTTTTTTAAAAAACCTTTTTTTTTTTTTGGTGAGGGGGTGGCAAATTCTCCTGGTGTTACTGTTAGAATGTTGTGTGGTTTCTGGATTATGTTGGGTGTGAAACAGAATGTTTGTAGATCTTTATAAACGTTGAATCTAGAACTGCTAATAGTTTACCTCATGTTCTTCAAAAATGAGGAAAGATTTCTTCGCAAATTGTAAGAAATACTTACTGTTACATACACACACACACAGATAAATAATTTACGATTCTTAATGTACTGCTTATCTGCTCTTATAATCTTGAAATTAAGGATTTTATTCTCAAATTTAAAAAGGAAAAATCTTTGGTAAGCCATGAAGTATGAGCTCTGTGATGAAATTTCTTTATAGGAGTTATATATGGGAGAAAAAAAAAGTAGCCAGTAAGGTTAATATGAATATGGAAAACAGTAGATTATATTAGTAGATAAGTGTCATTTGAACCTTTGGACACTACAATAATGATTTTGGGGGGGAGGGGCTTGTTTGTTTTTCCTTTTGCTAGTTTCAGAATCCTGTCACGTTATGACTAGGTCTCAACAGGGAATATTTAAGAGCAGGTTTGTTTCTTGCATTTTAAGATTTCTTTTTTCACAATAAAGCTTGTATATTGCCTGAAACAGACAAAAGTCAGATTTTATAAGACTAGCTATAATAAAGATGAACAGTGGTGACTTTTTAGGGACATGGGTCCATCTGTCCTGTTGCCAGATTTCTGTGGCCCCCGTGGGAGGCTTAGGAGCAGTGACCACTGCCTGGCGAGAACAGCCGGGCTCCCAGGAGCAGGGCCGTGGCCTCCAGGCTGCGAGGCGTCCAGGGTGGGCTGCTCCTGTTGGCTCAGTCTCCTTTTTGTTGGGCTCATAGATTGCTGTTCCTTGTGCACGCTGGGAGTCCTGAGCCCACCTAGTGTTGCTGCACCATCTCTTCCTGTTGCTTCTCCAGAGGCCATCATTGTCTTGCCCGTGTGCCTTTTTGTTCAGATCTGACCGTTCTACACGTGAATCCACTCAGACTACATATCAGAAGCAGAATGTTTTAGGAGTCATTCGTTCTATAAAAAAAGTTTACCACAGTTGACTTTTCACTTAACTCTTCTGACTTATTAGCAACATATATCTTTTATTTAATTTTGGATCAGATAGGATTCCCTGTCAAGTTGTCAGTAAAATTGTAGACTACTTTCCTAACAAGTTTTCTTATCTTAAATGTTAAGTTACAGTAAAGAAAAGTCATGATAACCACTAAAGAAAGTGGCTCGGTCACTCAGTCGTGTCCGACTCTTTGTGACCCCATGGACTGTAGCCTATCAGGCTCCTCCGTCCATGGGATTTTCTAGGCAAGAGTGCCAGGGGATTTTCCCATCCCAGGAATCAAACCCATGTCTCCCGCATTGCAGGCAGACGCTTTACCATCTGAGCCACCAGGGAAGCATATTCTCCCCCATATCACCCTGAAGAGAAAAATTGAGTGTCTGAACTCAGGGACAAGGCTTATTGGGACTGAATTTGTAACAGGCCCAATCTGGGAGGTAGAGAGAAGAATGAATGAACATCTTTTTAGCCTCCAATCATTACAAAGTATAAGTAGCTCTAGAAGGAATGGACATTGGGAGGCCTAATCCTAGGGCAGTTGACATTCTAGAGCATGTAGCCAGGGCCCTGCCTTCATCTCTAAATCTGTGATGCTTCAACTCTGCAAATCACAAGACCATGAAGATGAAGGCTGTGGTAGGGCAGGGGTGAGGGCCAGTTTTCAACCTACTCCACACTTGACTCCTGCAGAGCAGCATTAAATAAGAGGGTATTTCCCAAACCAAGTGGGAAGCGCCTCTGAGCTGAGAAAGTGTTCTCTTCTAGCAAGCCAGATCACCCAGGACAGAGGTAAAAGAGGATCTCATTGGCACCATAGTGGCCATCTCTCTGCCTAGGGAAGTGAGTAAGGATTGAGGGGCTAGGTTTGGTCCCATGGCTGCACTGAATGCTTGGTGTGACTCCAGGACTGCTTTAAAATCAACTATTAATACTGGATGTAGTTTTCTTTTCCAATTTTTCTTTCTGTATATAGTTTAGCTAGTTGTCTGGTTACATTTATATATTGTTTTCTTTCACTTAATGTATCTCTGTTTATCTTTGCACATTCCCAGCAACAACTACAGAGCAGGCCATCCCACTGGTTGCTTTTCTAGTCTGCTTGTAAGGCTGAAGATCTTAAATTTAGCGTTGAGTGTGAGGAGCAAGGCCGTGCAGGCATTGTGGGGAAGGTAGCTAGAGAAGTTACTGGTTTCTTAATCACCAGGAGAAACATCTAAGTTGCCTCTCAGTGTTTGGCTGGGTTAGTGCACAGCTGCTGTGGACCAGGCTTATACCACTTGGGATGCTTTAATGTTTTTGCTTTTTCTTGGACAAACGTGTCTTGAACACCTGCTGCAAGCTGGCTTTGTGCAGGGGTACAAAGATGAGCAAACCTGGCTGTGTACAGAGCAGTTGAAATTCTCTATGGCCAGCTGCGGTTCAAACAGTGTGGTGGAAGCACAGAGGAGGAGGCCATTAAGACCCCTGGGCAGGGCAGGAAACTTTCCTGCAGAGCGAGGCACAGTGCAGAGGGGATCTGGAGGCAGGAGCAGCACGGCCAAAAGCATGGAGATGAACGGTGCGGGGAGGCTGCGGTGCGCTGCAGAGCACCCCCAGCCAGACGGCGGGCGGTGACCTGCGGCTGTGGGCCAGACCCACCCGGCTGCCTGCTTGTGTGCCACGGGTGAGCCGAGAGCAGGTTTTACATTTTTAATGGTCGAAAAAGAATAATATCTTGTGACACATGAAAATTACATGAAATTTAATCTTCAGCATCCATAAATAAAGCTTTATTGGAACTCGCACTCATTGGCTTACGTATCTTTTATGGCCGCGTTTGCAGTTTAACCAAAGAGCTCAGTAGTTCTGATGGAGAGCAGGCGGTTGCTCTGCATTCACGCATGTGGTGGAGATGGCCCTGAATTGCTGTGCGGTGCGCTGCAAATCACGGTGACGCAGTTACAGCTTGACAGTGTTTCTAGCGCCACAGTGTTGTGTCTTATTCTTTATCCCCAGTGCCTAACTGTCAGGTCAGAACGAGAGGAGGAGGAAAGCGGACTTGAAATACCGTGTTTTTAGGGCACAGCAGAGTGGATTTTCTTGTCCCTGAATTAGTTGGCCGAGCTATCTGTAATTAAAAAGCTGTGCTGAAAGAGTCCGTCAGCATTACCAGACTACACAGTTGTCACAATATTCCCAACTCATAGGAAGGCAACTGTCATAAAAATTAAAATTTTAAAGAGACTGTTTTGTTACAGCGGAATTTCTTCACAAAAATGAAAATGAGGTTACAACTGAAAATGAGGCCTCATTTGTTAACCAGGCAAGGGAAGCCATACTGATATTGAATTAATTAAATTGCATTTGATGCAGGAACTGAAGAAATATGTCCAGAGCATTTGTTTAAAAGAGAGTTAGCTGTTCAGCAAGAACAATTTCTCAAAATGCTGAAGTCAATGGGAGCTACATCAATAGTCAATTAAAAACAAGGCAAATGATTTTGTGTAGTTTTTCTTGGCTCTTGATGAGTCAACAGAAGCTGTTTAGTTGTTTTATTCATGGAGTCAATGCCATGTGTGAAGTGACTGAAGAAGTAGCCACTTTGAATAGTCTACTTAAAACAGCTGCAGCTGAGAATATTTTCAAAAAAGACAAGAAAATACTAATTCAGTACAACCTGAAGTATAGTCTGTTAATATCTGTCACAACAAATGATGGTTGGAATATGAGCAGAGCAGAAAATGATTTAATCTGTCATGAGCTATTGAAATGCTAGGATCAGTGATGAACTTCACTCCCTCTTGTGGGATTTAACCATCCTCAGTTCCATGAATTTTTATCAGAAATAAAAGCTGAATATTCTGACATGCCCTACTACACAACCATTTGATAGCTTAGCAGTGGTAAAATTCTCTTGTTTTTTGAATTGAGGGCCGAGATTGAAATTTTTCTGAAAGAGCAACCATTTTCAGCCACTATTACTGAACGCTGAATGGCTTTGGAAATTAGCTTTTGCTGCAGACTTGATGATTTTTCCTAATTCATTCTAAAATTACAAGGAAAAACATCACATATGCAAACTTTACATTGCACTAAAGTCATTTTGACAACTAATATTTGAATCATAAGTTAAGCTGCCTTATACACTTTCTCTGCTGCTAAAAGTTAAAGGTGAGACCTCTATTCCTACACAGATTTACCATGGATATAGTTGCTGAATACAAATTACCGTTTGAGCAGTGACTTTGCATCTTGATAGGAATACAAAAGAAATCTCCATATTTCAAAATATTTGCAAATAAGGAGTTTACACCAAACCTTCAGATGAAAGTGATTAAGAGGAAAGTATCAGGACACTAATACAATTCTATAAATGTCTTCCAAAACTAATACATGCTCAGTTAAAGTCGTGCTTGTAGAATGATAGCAGCATTTGGCAGGACCTAGCTATTTGAACAGACATCTCCAAAAGTGAAATCGGTCAAATCCTGTTACAGTGTCAGTATTAACAGATGAACATTTGTAACCAAGTTTGGATGCAGGGGACCCCCAACTTTGCAAATGTTATACTTGTCCCCCAAGCCCGTTCTTATTAGTAGACCTGCATTACCAAAAACTGTGGCCAGTTATTTATCTTCAACAGTAAAAATTTGTGGAAATTTGTTTTTTCTCTTGTTATGTAAGTACCTACATAATATCCTGTTTTGGCTCTTAGCCCTCAGAGTCTAAACTGCTTACTGTATGGTCCTTGGCAGAAAAGTTTGCTGACCCTGCTGTGGAGGTCAGCCTGCTGGTGGGGGTAATGGGTCCCTGGCTGCAGGGTTGGCAGAGTGAGGCCGTGCCAAATGCTCTTCTTGGAGTCTTGGAGCAGTGGGGAGCTAGATACGGATTGAGACACCAGCTGCTGCTCGCCTGTTGCCTCCAAATTTACATAGTTTTTCTAACAGCCATCTCTAGTACTTTTCTGTTTATCCAGATTCTTCTCACACTCCTCCCCAGGAGAGTGAGAAACCTAAATGGATAAAGCTATTAAATGAGACAGCTTGGAATTCGGTTTAGTTGGAATTCCTGGCGGTAGGACTCTGCTTTAAAGCACTGCCAAGGGTGCGGGTTGCATCCCTGGTCCTTGGAGCTGAGATCCCGCAAGCTGCACCGTGTAACCAAAAATAATAAATTAATAAAAAGTTTAGCTGGAAGTTGAGCTGGTAGCAGTTAGCACTTCTTTTCACACCTACTTAAGAGTGATGTAATTTACTGAAATTATTGTTAATCCCCTATGTGTTATCACTGTTGGGTTAATGGGCCAAGTGAGTGAATTTAGATATCAAGTAGGCAGATTTTTGTCTTTTTTTTTTTTTTTTAGAACTTTGGAAAATAAAAATAATCCAGTAAATATTAAAAGTAGTATTTGATTTTTTAAAAACAAGATATTTGCATGTATTTGATTTTTAAAGTTTTTAGGGAAAGGTATTAGTTTTATAAAGCAATTTAGTACTTTGATACCTATGATTATATTTGTGTAAAAATATTGGGAGAAAATTTACCAGAAGTCTAGCATTATTTGTGGTGGAACTTAGGATAATTTTGCCCTTTTCTGCATTTAAAATTTGTAAGTGGACATGTTACTTTCACAATGCTCTTTTACAAGTAAACCATTCAGAGGATAACTAATATGATACCCTAAACAGGAATGAGCAGTGGCTTTGGTGGACAGCCAGCCCCCGGCGGGGCGTCTGTGCCGGCACTGCTCCTCAGTCAAGGCGAGCCCCTGGCCGCCGTGGTGTCCTCTAATCTTGCTTGATGCTTCTGCTGGGCGAAGCTGTGGCTGTCTCCATCAGCTCCTGTTTACTCAGGGCCTGGGTGGTTTCTTTTTTTTTCTTTTTCCTTGGTGGTTTCTCAACTCATCCTGGCCACAGTGGGTCACCGAGGCCTTGGAGTTGCAGCTAGTCTGTGTTCATTGACGTTTATCCTTGAGTGGGGTGCTCCCAGGAGGTGGTGTGGGAAGAATTGAGCTCTGTGGCCCTATGTGTCCCTCAGATCTTGGAGTGGGGCCAGGGTGGCTGGTGAGTCTTCTCTCCTAACGGAGGATTCCAGGACAACTTGGTTTTCCTGAGAGCTGGTTGACTTGAAGAAAAAGCTTGATAGAATAGAAAGATGGAGCTTAAAGGAGAAAATTGTAGATTTCTTCTGAAAATTTGTTTCATTTCAATCCATGAAAGAGTGACTTCTGAGTGGGTTTCTCTCTGCTGTCTGGACACTGCATTGCCAGTTAGCACAAGGTTGGAGGGGAGCCAGGAAGTTCTCACTAAACAATTTGGTTCCCAGGTGGTGGATGGTGCAGTTCTGTTAGCAGAAGGTTAGAAATTTTTCTCATTAATTATTGTTGGTTGACAGTGGGTACTCTGCCTGCCTGGATTTGGTCATTTGGCCCCTTTTCTCACAAGAGGCTTTTATGCAGCACAGTCTGCCCTATCCCCTGAGTTACAGATTTCCTGCACTGTGATCCTTTTCACAGGGGCTTGTAGCTCTCAGTGTCTGCCTGGTGGAGGCATCATAAAACTCTTGGTATTACTTTGTGGACTTTGCCCCTTGTGCGACTTTTTATTTCTTGTTATATTCATTCAACAAACTTTGTTACTGTAGTGGGTTCTTACATGCTTGCTATCAAGGACTTTATAATCTAGTAACAGAGGAAAATGTACACGTTATTAATATGCAATGCAGGATAAGGATTGTATGAAATATCTAGAGAAAGTGCCATAAAAACTTAGAGATGATAGCTTAATTGGGGACAAGGGCATGAGGGGAAGGGTAGGTAGAGGTGAAGGAAAACTTCATGGAGGTGATGGCATCAGAAGGTTCATTACCTTTGAATTCAGCCTTAAAAAGATTTTTCCAGGTGAGGGACGGGATAGGTGCAAAGGCACAGACGTTAAAGATCTCTGCAAGACACCAAGGACTCCAGAGTTACTGGAATCAAGAGAAATGAAGCTGGAAAAGTACACTGGGCCACATGTGTAGGGCTTGAAATGCCAGGCCAAATAGTTGGTCTTTATCAGTGGCTACTGGTGGAAGCTAAAGGCTTTTAATAAAGTAATCCCGTTTGGGCTCTGGGAGGAATGATGGGTTCAGTGCAGCATCCCCTGGACACCGGAGGCCAGATGCAAGGGGCCCTTTTATTAAAAGGTCTTGAGTGCCTGCCCCACGGCAGTGGTGATGGAGATGAGGAAGCGTCAGATGAGGTAATCTGCTGCCTCCACGTGTGTTCTCCGGGGCATCCCTGCCAGCTGGAGCCCTTTGGAGCCCCAGCATCTGCACGCAGCACTGTGGACATGCTGCCCCACGGAAGCAGGCTTGCCAGGACCTCTTTCTTCAAAAGAACAGGCAGTTCTCTGGACAGCCTCCTTGGGTTTCTACTGAGGCACCGATACTAAGCAGATAGGTGCCACTCTTAGGGTCGCTAGATTTAGCAAAGAAAAATACAGGATGCCCGATAGATTGAAATTTCAGATAATGGAACATTTTTTAGTACAAGCATGTCCCATGAAGTATTTGATTTATCAAATTCCAGTGTAACTGGATGTTCTGTAATTAATCTGCCAATCCTGACTACTTCTCACTCTTCTCTGGCCCTGGGTTCAGTTTTCTCCACCCCTATTCCCTACCTGTTACCTCCCGAATGAGTCTTCTGTGGGCCAGGAGTCAGGTAGAATATGTGCTGCCCGAGAGAGGTCAGTCCAGCCGTTTGAGGGGTTAGTGTCCCAGCTCAGTGCCAGGGTTTGGTCCCTGTGTACAGCACGCAGGGCTGAGTTCTGTCTATAATCAGACGGGGAGAAACACCTTGAGTTCCAGTGCCAAAGAGGGTGAGAGAGGCCCTAGGGAGCCTTGCAGGGTTCAGCCTGATGTCTCAGAATATACCTGCAGCCTGGAGATGCCGTCCCTAAAATTTGGCCCCTCTCACACCTCACTTCCTCATCACCTCCCTTTTGGAGTTCTACCCTACTCACATTCCACAAAGGCACTTGGAGCTCTTTAAACACTGCCGCACCTGTACCTAGTAGGTGCTCAGCAAACAGATGCTGACTGAATAGGACACTGTTTGAAAGCGTTCAGTTCAGTCGCTCAGTCGTGTCCGACTCTTTACGACCCCATGAATCGCAGCACGCCAGGCCTCCCTGTCCATCACCATCTCCCGGAGTTCACTCAGACTCACGTCCATCGAGTCCGTGATGCCATCCAGCCATCTCATCCTCGGTCGTCCCCTTCTCCTCCTGCCCCCAATCCCTCCCAGCATCAGAGTCTTTTCCAATGAGTCAACTCTTCTCATGAGGTGTCCAAAGTACTGGAGTTTCAGCTTTAGCATCATTCCTTCCAAAGAAATCCCAGGGTTGATCTCCTTCAGAATGGACTGGTTGGATCTCCTTGCAGTCCAAGGGACTCTCAAGAGTCT
>SJYT01051311.1:471031-481287 GCA_006410635.1 Cephalophus harveyi | reverse complement strand
TGTGATCTTTAGGGAGCACCCACCTCTGGCTTTCCCCCTGCCCAGCGCGGAAGCCTGGACACTTCTGCACACTTCAAGGCTGGGAGGATTTTTTTTTTTTTTGGCCACGTTACATGGCTTCCGGGATCTCAGTTCCCCAACCAGGCATTGAACCCAGGCCCTCGGCAGCGAAAGTGCGCAGTCCCAACTGCTGGACCACCAGGAGAATTCCTCTTGACTGGGGGGATTTTTCAGCACTTTAATTAGCATCAAAGAAAACCTGTCTGGAAGGTCTCGGCCCTGTCCTCACACCTTCAGTGTGCCCAGGCTGGCAGGGCCCTGAGCACCCTGGCATGATCCAGACAAGGGCTAGGCCTGCTTCCCTGTGTCCCAGGCCTCCCAGCTCCAGGTGGAGCTTGTAGTCTGGACAGAGGCTCCAGGTCAGTTGGCCCCTCTGCTCCCTTCTGCCCACAATCTTTTGTACCTTCTAGAACCATCCTCAGTGGCATCAAACGCCCTCTATCAAGCCATTTGTCACCTGCGTTGTTAGGACTTGAATTAGAACTGGCCTGCCTGCCTGTCCCCCAGTGTGTGTGTGTGGGGTAGGGGTGGGGGGATGAATCGAAGAAACACTTCACCAGGACACAAAGTGAATGAAACACCGACGGGTGGTTTGGTTCTGTAAGGGGGTCGGGCCCTGCGCTGGTGGTGATGGCGGGTGGGGCTTGGAGTTCTCTTGATTATTAGGTGCAGAGCAAAGGAGAGACGCAGGGTGGAACGAGGGCAGAAGGACAGCCCCCAAGGCGGGGTGAGTCAGGATGGAAATAGAATACCTCAGTCCTGCAGGTGGTGGTTCCTGAGGCATGGCCAAGAGGGAGTGGCTTCAGATGCTTCTAACATGAGTTTCACAGACGTTTGGGTGATGCTTTAGGAAACGTCTATGGGAAGAGCTTGGCAGAGAGGACAGTGGCTACCTGGACAGGGGTCTGAAGGGACACCTGGTGACCTGGGTTTTCAGCCCCAAAGCAGCAGCCTTCCTGGTTCTCAGCCCGGCGCCCATCCCTGCTCCTGGAGTGAGCGAGGCCTCCTGCCTGGCAGGCAGATCTAGACAGCAGAGACCCTGCAGGACACTGCAGAGATACCCTCGAGCTCCTGTCTGCAGCCTTTCCCCTGGATCAGTGGTTTGGCCTAGGAAACGTCGGGTGTACTCGGCCACTGAGGAAGCCCTCCCCTGGTCACCATGGGAGGCAGCTGACCGGGGAGGGCATCTGTGGTTTTGCCCTGCAGGCTGGCAAGGGACCTGCGTGTCAGGAAGGATCCTCACGCTAAGGTCCTGCCTTCAGCCTGGTCTTCTCTGGTGTCTCAGTGGAACTGGCCCCACAGAGTAGGGCCCTTGGGGGACTGGGTGGCCCATATCTTGCTGGGAAGCAAGGGCCGCGACCGCGCTCCTGGCCTGCTCACTGGGGGCTCCCTCTGCAGGTACCTGAAGGAGTTCCGCACTGAGCAGTGCCCGCTCTTTGTGCAGCACAAATGCACTCAGCACCGGCCCTACACCTGCTTCCACTGGCATTTCGTGAACCAGCGTCGCCGCCGGTCCATCCGCCGTCGGGACGGCACCTTCAACTACAGCCCCGACGTCTACTGCACCAAGTACGACGAGGCCACAGGTCTCTGCCCGGAAGGCGACGAGTGAGTGCCGGCCGCCCGCCCTCCGAGGAGCCCGTCTCCTGGGCTAGAGGCTGCCTTCGGGGGACTGCTGCAGCCTGGCCCACCTTCCTGTGACCTGGACCTGGGCTCAGAACCTGCCTTGCCCCAGGGGAAGCCCCTTTTCCTTTCCCCACTTTCAGGAGGCCCTGCACAGGCCTTTCTTCTCCTAAGCCTAAAGGCCACGCCTGAGCCAAGTGGCTTCCTGGGCCTCCTATTCTGGTCCCATGCAACTCACAGGACCCTGTCCTCAGCCTGTGCAGTTCCCACCACAGCCATTTACACAGAGCCTCTCCAGTTCCCCTTTTTGCTGACTCTGAATATTTTGCCAGGGCTTCCTCCAGTGGCTCAGTGATAAAGAATCTGCCTGCAATCCAGGAGATGCGGGTTTGATCCCTGGGTCAGGAAGATCCACTGGAGAAGGAAGTGGCTACCCACTCCAGTATTCTTGCCTGGGAAATCCCATGGACAGAGGAGCCTGGCTGCAGTCCATGGGATTGCAAAGAGTCGGACATGACTGAGCGACTAAAAGAACAAGAAAACATTTTGCCACAGAGCTCTGTGAAGAGACGGCATAACGACAAGCGTAAGGAGGTGGCAAACCTGGGAAGGCCTCAGGGCACATGTTGTGCCCGTCTAACGTGTGCTTCCCCCATGCAGAGGTGGCCATGGGGCCCTCCTGGGGGGTTTGTAGGTGCGCCTCTCTGGCCATCTCGCACCAGCCCTCCCCATTCTCTCAGGGGTCAGAGGCTTGCTTATCCCACCCCCAGCCTAATGCAGCACCCAGAGCTCAAGGCGGTTTGCTTCTCTGAAGACCCCTGACCTGGGCAGCATGTGTTCTCCCAAGAGTGCCCCCGGGAAGCTTCTTTTCAGGACAGCCCAGGGCCCCAACTGAGTAGCCTTTGAGAAGTTGACGTGGAACGCCAGGCCTCATCAGGCGCCACTTGGGGCTGTGGCCCCCACTAGCAGTGGGAGGGTGGCTCTGTTCCACGGCAGGACTTGTCGCTTGCTTGCCTGCTCAACCCACATCAGTGCCTCCTCCGGGTCATGAAGAGCCTTCCACGGGCAAGGAAAGGGCGGGGCTGGGAGCCCGCTGCGGCGGGGGAAGCGGAGTGACGCGCAGCCCTGCTGTGTCCCAGGTGCCCGTTCCTGCACAGGACCACGGGGGACACGGAGCGCCGCTACCACCTCCGCTACTACAAGACAGGGATCTGCATCCACGAGACCGACGCAAAGGGCAACTGCGCGAGAAACGGCCTGCACTGCGCTTTTGCTCACGGGCCCCATGACCTCCGCTCCCCTGTCTACGACATCAGGTGGGCTGAAGGCCATGCCGGGCTGAGGGCCCTGGGCAGGACCGCAGCTGGAGTGCAGAGCTGGCACTCCACTGCCTTCCTCCTCATGCTCCCTCCCTGCTGTCTCTCCTCCGCTGCTCTCCCCGCAGGGAGCTCCAGGCAATGGAGGCCTTGCAGAACGGCCAGACCACAGTAGAGGGCAGCATGGAAGGCCAGTCGGCTGGGGCCGCGAGCCACGCCATGATAGAAAAAATCCTCAGTGAGGAGCCGCGGTGGCAAGGTAAGGGTGGCAACACGGTGCCCACACCCCTGCCACCAGCTGCCTGTCCTCTCCCCTGTCCTCCCCATAGCCTCCCTGAGCACCACCCATAGCCTTCTCCACCCCAAACCACCACCTCTCCTGGGAGGCCTGTGCCCCCTCACCCCACCTCACACCAGCCACCTGCAGCCCAGTCCTGCAGGGCCACCCCTGACCCTGGTCCTGTCATCCCAAAGTGTTAGGGGTTTCCCTGGTGGTTCAGATGGTAAAGAAACTGCCTACAATGCAGGAGACCTGGCTTAGGGAGATCCTGGGTCAGCAAGATCCCCTGGAGAAGAGAGTGGCAATCCACCCCAGTATTGTTGCCTGGGGAATTGCATGGACAAAGGAGCCTGGTGCTCCCTGACTACCTTCAGGGGCTTTCACATGTACGTTGGCTGAGCATGTACACGAGTAGGTGTATTCTCAGCCCTGCCGAGGACTCCCTGTTTACTCTGACCTGTGAGCTGCTTTAGTGAGGGATGGTGGTGTCCTCTTTACCTCTCTCCTGGGTCGCAGACTTGGTGTTGGCCCACAAGGAGGGGGCCTTGCTCATTCATGTCACCAAAATCTTGGCTCCTGGACCTTTCCCAATAGCTTCTCCTTTCCCTGCCTCCACCCTGCCCACCTGCCCACCTGACCCCTGCCTCTGCCCCCCGTGCAGAGACCGCTTACGTGCTGGGGAACTATAAGACGGAGCCGTGTAAGAAGCCCCCGCGGCTGTGCCGTCAGGGTTACGCCTGCCCCTACTACCACAACAGCAAGGACCGGCGGCGGAGCCCCCGGAAACACAAATACAGGTCCTTTGGCCCCAGCAGGCCAGCCGTGGGAGGAGGGTGGCAGGCGACAGATCAGGGCCAAGGCTGCTTCCGCTGTGTTCCCGGGGTGGGGGCAGGGAGGCCAGCCCCGGGGGTCGCAGGACCCCTCTACATGGGAGGGGAATGGTTAGGAGAGCTGAACGATCCTTTGGCGTGAAATGAGGATCTTTTCCACTAGAAACCCCTCTAGTTCTGACCCAGAAGGGTGTCTTCAGGGCCAAGCCAGGATGTGGCTGTAGCCTGGCTCTCCTTTTGCGGCGCAGTGCTGGGGGGAGGGGAGGACTGGGCTGAAGGGAAGGAAACCGAATCCTTCTGGTGACGCGGCCAGGTTGGGCCGCAATCCAAGCCTGGTTCCTGGCCCAGGCAAGGCGCTCACTCTGCAGTGATGGTTCCTGACTCTGAGCCTGGCTTTGCAAAGCCAGGAGACCTAATGGGCCCTGAGCTGCGATCTCGTTAGCATTCCCCAGGTCCAGTCTGCATCCTTCTGACGCACCCTGTTATCGAACCAGGTCATCTCCATGTCCGAACGTAAAGCACGGGGACGAGTGGGGAGACCCCGGCAAGTGTGAGAACGGAGACTCTTGCCAGTACTGCCACACACGCACGGAGCAGCAGTTCCACCCCGAGGTGGGCCTTGGAGCCGGGAATCCTTTGAGCGGCGGGTGTCCTGTGAACATGGCTCCCTTAACGCCCAGAGGCACGCGGGGAAGTCATAGCCCTGACCAAGATCATGAGTGGGGAAGATCCCTCTGTGAGAGCTGGGTCGGGGCTGGTTGGGCGTGTGACCCAGGAAGGGAGGTGGTCCTCGGCGTGGGGGTGGCCGTGTCTGCTCACTCTGTCCTGAGCGAGGAATTGGTAGGGAGAAACGTAGGGAAGTGGCCTCGAGTGGGGAGGAGAAAGAAGAGACTTGTCAGCTAACCCAGCCCTGCGGAGGCGCTCGGCTGCCGCCCCTCTCTGCCCAGGCCTGACCTGCTTCTCTTCTGCTCTGCCCTCCAGATCTATAAATCCACCAAGTGCAACGACATGCAACAGTCGGGCAGCTGTCCCCGAGGACCCTTCTGCGCCTTCGCCCACGTAGAACGTACGCTCTTCCCGCTGCCCGGGGGCAGGGCCCACTCCCCCGCCCCGCTCCCCTTCCCCGAAGCTCAGTCTGTCAGCCAGCAGTGGGCCCTGACCACACGGGGAGTTCCATTCCCCCGCCGCCCCACCCCAGCTCTCTGGAGCTGGCTCGAAACCCAGAGCTTCCAGGGTGGTGAGACGGCAGGGACGGTGCCCCTGGTGGCGCGCTCAGAGCCCTGGGCAGAGCCCCGGCCACTGTGCCTCTCCCATGGCAGGCACCACTGAGGGAACACGGCGCTCCGCCCTGCTGAGAGCAGCACTGTCCAAGCAAAACCTAATGCAGCCCCCCTGTGTCATCGCAGGTTTTCAAGTAACCTCACCTAAAAAAAAGAAATAGTTTTAAGTTAGTTTTTAGTATATTTTTATTTAACCCAACATAAAATATAAAATTAAAATATAATCAATATAAAATCAAGGTGTTTTTTTTTCCCAAACCAAGTCTTTGAAAGCCGGTGTGTACTTGAGTAGCTGCAGCACAGTCCAGTCCAGACCAGCCGCGGCCTGTGGTTCCGGGCTGCCGTATTGCTCGGTGCAGCTCCACACCGCCCTGCCTGTCTCAGAGACAGGCTTGAGTTACTGCCCTTGTCCACCCCAGACCACTGCTGTTTGTTCTTAACCCCTTCCTAGCCTTAGGCTTGTCTCAGGGATTAGAGGGAAGAAATTGCAGGCCCAGTAAGGGGGAAGCATACACTTGGCTCAGAGGTGGGCCTGGCTGAGGCAGCACGGAGAGCTGATGAATGGCCCAAGCTTTGGAGTCGTGTGGATTTGGGTTCAAATCCCAGTTCTGTTTCCAGCTCAGCCACCTTGAGAGATTTACCTAACCACTCTGTTTCCTTATCTGTAAATTGGAGACCAGGATATTACTCCTATCTTCCGGTCATTGTGAAGATTCACGAATCATGCAGGGTGCCTGGCACGTAGTAAGTGCATGGTGCGGTGTGTGATGAGAGAAACAAGGAGGCGCCTTCCCTTCACACACGGGGCTGTGTGGTCTCCTTTAAAGGGACCTGGATGCGGTTCTGGAGGGCCGGAGCTGGCTCAGGGGCCTGCTGACACCCTGCCCCGTCTCTTGCAGAGCCCCCCCTCAGTGACGACCTGCAGCCTTCCTCAGCTGTGTCCAGCCCCACCCAGCCAGGCCCCGTCTTGTACATGCCGTCTGCTGCCGGAGACTCAGTGCCCGTGAGCCCCTCCAGCCCGCACGCCCCTGACCTCAGCGCTGTACGTGCCTGTCTAGGGGTGAGGGTGGGGGCACCATTCCTGCCCAGAGCCAGCATCTGCCTCTCTTGCCCTGTGCTTGGGGAGATGGCCTCTGCCCAGGGGGTTCTGCCCTTTAAGCTCCAGAGTTCTTCTGTCACAAGCTGATCGTGACTGGGGTGGTGTCCCCAGAGCCTACGATCAGCCTGGGTAGAGCTGTAGAAGGGACAGAGAGCCTCCTGAGGTTCTGAGTTCCCGGGTGCTGGTTGCTCTCCCTGGCAAATGGAAATGGAACTGAGCCTCTTTTGCTGTAGACTCTCCCTCTGACAAGGGGATGGAGGGTAGCCATGCCCCCACCTGCATCCTGCTTATCGGCCCACTTTTTTCCTTCGCTGTAGCTCCTCTGTAGAAACAGCAGCCTCGGCAGCCCGTCTAACCTCTGTGGCTCCCCACCGGGCTCCATCCGGAAGCCCTCCAATCTGGAAGGCATTGTCTTTCCTGGGGAGTCTGGCCTTGCCCCTGGCAGCTATAAGAAGGCTCCTGGCTTCGAGAGGGAAGACCAGGTGGGAGCTGAGTACCTGAAAAATTTGAAATGCCAGGTAAGGGATGCGGGGACAGCCCAGTGAGTTTAGCCACATTCTGCCTGTGGCCGGAGAAGCCGTGGAGGGTTGTCCTGGCCCAGCTACAGGGAGCATGACCCAGAATCAGAAAGTCCGTGATCCCAGCCTCTCGAAGACTAAGAGAGTGGGTGAGGCCATCCCATCTTACAGATGGAGACAGGCAGGTTAGAGGCAAGCACCTCACCCAGCATCAGAGCCATCGACTGAGGGCTAGGAGTTCCCACCGCGGTCTTCTGACCCTGCATCCAGTCTCTGCTCTGCCCCGTGCTGCCTTGATGGAGCAGTAGGGCCTTGCGGAGCAGGACAAGAGGGGTCCAGAACTGGACTTCTCTGTGACTTGGAGTCACCAGGGAGGAGAGGAGCAACCCAGGGGAGGGAAGGAGAGTGCGTGTGCGTGAAGGGGGACCACACAACAGTGCCTCATGCCTCCTTGCCCCGGTCCCTGCAGCCTCCACAAGCTGATGCTTGGGAGGACTCTTGGGCTCAGGAGGTCTAGCACCACATTCATCTCCTGCTCCCTGACTTTTCTCTCAGGCCAAGTTAAAACCCCACTCACTAGAGCCCAGGAGTCAAGAGCAGCCTCTGCTTCAGCCCAAACAGGTATAGAGCCCTCAGCCCCTGCCTTCCCTTCTGGCCCCTGCTGCAGACAGGACAGGCCCAGAACCCCAGGAGGCTTCTTCAGGGAGCTCTGGGCACCACTTTCTCTACAGACTGAGGGCAAGATAAAGGTGGGGCCCCAAATCCAGAGGGCGTGGGGGGAGTCAGGCCCTGGAGCCCCTCACCACCTGGACTCATTCATTAGTCAAAAAACTCATTGAGCAACTGGCACTGAACTCGCTTCCCCCTTCCCTACTCCAGAGTATTAGGGGCGAGGGGGCCTGCAGTCTCCAGGCCACACGTCTCCCTCTCTCCAGCCCCCCAGGAGGGTGTTGGAACAAGCCAAGAGCTGGGACGCACCCTTCCCATCTGCCCAGCCAGCCCCTGCTGCCACCTCCTGGCCACGGCCTCCATGGGTGTCCAACTCCATCTTCTCTTCACTCTCGTTGCAGGACATGCTGGGCATCCTCCCCGTGGGTAGCCCCCTCACCTCCAGCATCTCTTCCAGCATCACCTCCAGCCTAGCAGCCACTCCTCCTAGCCCTGCTGGCACCAGCAGTGTCCCTGGCATGAATGCAAATGCCCTGCCCTTCTACCCCACCAGCGACACGGTAGAGTCAGTCATAGGTAATTGGGCCATTTCTGTTGCGAGTCTAGGAGCAGGACTGTCTGTAGTCAGGGATACTGGGTCTCTGGAGTGAGGCTGGTTGCTTCAGACATCGGTCTTGGGAGATCAGAAGGTGGGCGTTGTGAGTCCTCTGACCTGGATGGAACGTGCGTCCACGGTGCGGGGCCGAGATGACTTTCGAGCACGTGAGCCCTCCGTGTGCTCTTCTGTACGGCTTGGAAGAGGGGCCTCTCCCCGTGGGAGTGTGCAGTCTCCTTCCACCGCAGGTGTCAGTCAGCCCCAACCAGGTGTCTTGTGAACAGCCTGCCAGCTGTCCTCAGAGCACCTGGTCATTAGATGCCCCCACCCTCTCCTCAGCAGGCACGTGTGGGTGAGGCTTGGTGCCCGGTCCTCACAGGCACGGGGGTGACAGATGAGACAGGCCCTTCCTGCGCTCCCCGTCTGGCTCCGCAGAGCCCAGTGGACGGGTGCTGGGCAGCTGCTAGGCACTAGCCACCAAGGGTCCAGAGACCTGCCCGCCCTCAGGGAGCTTGGGAGGAGGCCTGCCAGTAGGGACTCGTTTCCCCCTGGGGCCAGCAAAGACGGCTTCAGAACGGAGTCATTGGAGCTGGACTTGGCCAGGGGTCGGTCTGGGCGGAGGAGCAGCCCAGGCACTATGGAGCCTTGAGATGAGGCAGGGGCAGGAGAAGAGGCAGTTAAGGGCAGGTGGGTGGCGGGGCCTGGAGCCTGGGGACTGTGTGGCCCCTCGGGAGGCCAGCCAGCTCATACGCTTCTCACTCTGCCTCCAGAGTCCGCGCTGGATGACCTTGATCTGAACGAGTTTGGGGTGGCTGCCCTAGAGAAGACCTTCGACAACAGCACAGTGTCCCACCCAGGCAGCATCACCATGGGTACTGGGCGGTGGGGGGCAGGGGTGGGGGTGGGCTCCTGGGGTGCAGCCTGGCCCCGCATGGCCCACCCAGCCCTCACTCGGCCCCCCTCCTGGCCTCTGGTGGGGGGCAGGGGTGGGGGCGGGCTCCTGGGGTGCAGCCTGGCCCCGCATGGCCCACCCAGCCCTCACTCGGCCCCCCTCCTGGCCTCTGTTGCAGGCGGCAGTCTACTGCAGAGCTCCGCGCCCGTGAACATCCCCGGCTCCTTGGGCAGCTCTGCTTCCTTCCACTCCGCGTCCCCGTCCCCTCCTGTCAGCCTCTCCTCTCATTTCCTGCAGCAGCCACAGGGCCACCTAAGCCAGTCAGAGAACACATTTTTGGGGACCTCAGCATCCCATGGATCTTTGGGTAAGAGCCAGTATGGCTCCCTAAGTCCTGGGGCGGGAATCTGGGCTTTTGGAAAGTGCCTTTGGGCATTCTGTCCTGGCTGGAGGCAGTACAGAGTGGAGGTGAGAGCTGGGGATCTGGGCTCAGGGGTGAGTCAGGCCCCTTATCCACAGTGCTCTGAGCTGTGAACCTGGACAAGTGACTTAACCTCTCTGCCTTAGTTTCCTCTGTCATGTGGGTATAATGGCAGTACCACTTCGTAAGCTGGTGCTGAGGCTTAAATGATGCAAGTGAAGTGCCAGGTGCCAGACCAGTACACAGTGAGAAGCATGGCCTCAGAGTTGCCAGGGCGTCCGTCTGTTCTTTGTGCCAGTGTGGTTGCTCTGCCTATCACCCAGAGCTCCTGGAGGCCAAGGGAGAGGTTGAACAGGCTCACCCCCAGTGCAGGGTGGCCTTCCTGGCCGGCAGAAGCGCCAGGGAGACGCAGCTCTAACTCCAAAGGCTGTTTGCCAAACCCACCATTGGAACTGTGAGACAGGGGCTCTGGAAGACAGGTCAGAGCAGAGGGGCTAGAAAGGCGAGGAGGGGACCTGCGTGTATGAGCGGGACCTGGTGAGCGTTCACTGCGGAACAGACGCAAACCCGCGACGCCCAGCCCGCTGCCTCTTGGTCACCAGCAAGACTGCTCTGACTCCTCCTGCAGCAGCTGTTCTCAAAGACCAGAAACATCCCCCCCCCCCCCCCCCCC
>SJYT01051311.1:436762-470833 GCA_006410635.1 Cephalophus harveyi | reverse complement strand
AAAGAGCAGAAACACCCCCCCCCCCCCCAGCCCCGGGGCCCCTGAGGGGGCTGGCCGTCCTGGTCCCACTGAGCCTGAGCCTCTGAGGTGCGCTTTGACTTTCCGACCAGGCGTGGGTTCTGCCCTGATCTCTCTGGAGACACTTAGGAATGACGTTGAGCCGTCAGCTTCGGAGGCTTAGAGCTATGTCTGTCTGACTTGCCTCACACATTCTGGAGGCATCTTGACTGTAGCCCTCCGTACTAGCCACGCATTCATTCATTCCTTCCCCGCGTAGTTAACTGAGCAAGTACATGGATACAGTGTGGGCTCAGGCGTCCCTGCTGGCATGGTGCCATGGTCTGCTGTGGGAAGCACAGGCGCCAAGCCATGAGAGCATACTTAGAGACCCTCACTCGAGTGAAGGCAAAGGGCTGGTTCTGTGACTCAGGATAACAGGGGACCTAACCTGGAGGAAGCACCCCCCGAGCGAGAGGACAGGTGCGGTGGATTGCCTTGCCTCCAGGACGGGGCCTAGGGCTTTGTGTCTCCACACGGGGTGACACTGGTCACATGGCCGTGCTTGTGTTGCTTGGAAGACAGACTTTCTTAAATCTGTTTGGTTCTGGAAAATCCTGGCTGGAATAGTGCGAAAGGGAGCAAGAAAGAAGTCATTAAAGTGATACATGTGGGCAGAATGCAGCCAGAAGTGGGTATAGGTCTCCCTCGGAAGACGGGGCGCCTTTGGGGCCACAGAGCAGCGGCTCACAGTATGAGCAGCTCAGGTCAGCTCAGGCACTCAGTCGTGTCCGACTCTCTGCAACCCCATGGACCGCAGCACGCCAGGCCTCCCTGTCCATCACCAACTCCTGGAGTTCACTCAAACTCATGTCCATTGAGTCCGTGATGCCATCCAGCCATCTCATCCTCTGTTGCCCCCTTCGCCTCCTGCCCTCAATCTTTCCCAGCATCAGGGTCTTTTCAAATGAGTCAGTTCTTCACATCAGGTGGCCAAAGTATTAGAGTTTCAGCTTCAGCATCAGTCCTTCCAATGAATATTCAGGACTGATTTCCTTTAGGATGGACTGGTTGGATCTCCTTGCAGTCCAAGGGACTCTCAAGAGTCTTCAACAACAACACAGTTCAAAAGCAACAGTTCTTCGGCGCTCAGCTTTCTTTATAGTCCAACTCTCACATCCACACATGACTACTGGAAAAACCATAGCTTTGACTAGATGGGCCTACCTTTGTTGGCAAAGTAATGTCTCTGCTTTTTAATATGCTGTCTAGGTTGGTCATAGCTTTTCTTTCAAGGAACACATCTTTTAATTTCATGGCTGCAGTCACCATCTGCAGTGATTTTTGAGCCCCCCAAAATAAAGTCTGTCACTGTTTCTGCTGTTTCCCCATCTGTTTGCTATGAAATGATGGGACCAGATGCCATGATCTTAGTTTACTGAATGTTGAGTTTTAAGCCAACTTTTTCACTATCCTCTTTCACTTTCATCAAGAGGCTCTTTAGTTCCTTTTCACTTTCTGCCATAAGGGTGGTAGTATCTACATATCTGAGGTTATTGATATTTCTCCTGGCAGTCTTGATTCCAGCATGTGCTTCATCCAGCCCAGTGTTTCTCATGATGTACTATGCATAGAAGTTAAATAAGCAGGGTGACAATATATAGCTCTGACGTACTCCTTTCCCAATTTGGAACCAGTCCGCTGTTCCATGTCCAGTTCTAAATATTGCTTCTTGACCTGCATGCACGTTTCTCAGGAGGCAGGTAAGGTGGTATGATATTCCCATCTCTTAAGATTTTTTCACAGGTTTTTGTGATCCACACAGTCAAAAGCTTTAGGGTAGTCCATGAAGCAAAAGTAGATATTTTTCGGGAATTTCCCTGCTTTTTCTATGATCCACCTGCTAGGGTAAATAAGGTAAACTTAATGATGATGAAAACTTGGTGAAATTTTGCTCCAGCATCCCCAAACTTAAGGGAGGAGACAGTTTTGAAGTCATTTCCTGATAATAAGCACAGCAGAATATGAAATGAAGCCAGTCAGCCTGAGGATTTCTGTAATAAAAAATAAGGGCACGAAAGAGGAGATAAATCACCTTTGGGTACCATCAGTTCAGTTCAGTTCAGTTGCTCAGTTGTGTCCGACTCTTTGCAATCCAAAGTATTAGAGTTTCAGCTTCAGCATCAGTCCTTCCAATGAATATTCAGGACTGATTTCCTTTAGGATGGACTGGTTGGATCTCCTTGCAGTCCAAGGGACTCTCAAGAGTCTTCAACAACAACACAGTTCAAAAGCAACAGTTCTTCGGCGCTCAGCTTTCTTTATAGTCCAACTCTCACATCCACACATGACTACTGGAAAAACCATAGCTTTGACTAGATGGGCCTACCTTTGTTGGCAAAGTAATGTCTCTGCTTTTTAATATGCTGTCTAGGTTGGTCATAGCTTTTCTTTCAAGGAACACATCTTTTAATTTCATGGCTGCAGTCACCATCTGCAGTGATTTTTGAGCCCCCCAAAATAAAGTCTGTCACTGTTTCTGCTGTTTCCCCATCTGTTTGCTATGAAATGATGGGACCAGATGCCATGATCTTAGTTTTCTGAATGTTGAGTTTTAAGCCAACTTTTTCACTATCCTCTTTCACTTTCATCAAGAGGCTCTTTAGTTCCTTTTCACTTTCTGCCATAAGGGTGGTAGTATCTACATATCTGAGGTTATTGATATTTCTCCTGGCAGTCTTGATTCCAGCATGTGCTTCATCCAGCCCAGTGTTTCTCATGATGTACTATGCATAGAAGTTAAATAAGCAGGGTGACAATATATAGCTCTGACGTACTCCTCTCCCGATTTGGAACCAGTCTGTTTAAGCAGACACCCGCCAAATGGCCAGGTGAGGGCTGAGCAGGGGAGGGCGCTGGGTGAGCACGTGGCGTGGCCTATCACAGAGCGCAGGCCTTTGCCCCAGATGTCCTGACTGTACTGGCTCTCCCGCTTACTGTTCTGTGATTCCTGGCAACATGTTTTATCTCCGTTTCCTTGTTGTAAAACAAGGGGCCTGGGCCCAGGGCTCCCTGAGCTCTTCTTGCTCCAGCTCTGCCATCATCCGAGGCTCTGACCCATGTCTTGCTTTCCTGAATCTCCTCCTGGGCCCTCACATCACAAGAAGGCTCCCCTTCCTCTGGCCTGGAAGTTGGGATCACAAATCACCACGCTCTCCGGCTGCTCTCCCCAGTCCCCCAAATCACCTTGGGAGGCAAGTGAGGGGAACCCTGCTTTACAGACAGGGATGCTGAGACGCAGAAGTAACAGGTGGTACTTACACATCCCTGTGAAATTCCCAGCCTGGGATTGCTGGAGCCTGGCACAGACAGCCCCTGGGAGTCCCCAGGCAGGGCTGACAGGGCCTGGACCCAAAGCCCTTCAGAGCGCTGATGGCCCTCCCCTTCCCGGGGCAGGTCTGAATGGGATGAACAGCAGCATCTGGGAGCACTTTGCCTCTGGAAGCTTCTCCCCGGGCACTTCCCCTGCCTTCCTGTCAGGGCCGGGGGCTGCCGAGCTGGCCCGGCTTCGACAGGAGCTGGATGAAGCCAACGGCACCATCAAGCGGTGGGAGGAGTCCTGGAAGCAGGCCAAGCAGGTACTGAGCTCCCAGGCCCACCCGCCTTCCCCAGGGCCCAGAGCATTCAGCTGGAGCCTGTCTCACATGGAGTGGGTGCAGGGTCGGGGGGAGCCAGGGGGCCCGGAGAGCAGGGCAGAAAAGCAGCTGTTTTATTCTCTCCCCCATGGAAAAACTTGCCTTGTCAGTCGGGACCATGGGGTGTTTGGTATCACAGGCCTGGAATCCCCTCTCCAAGCTGTTCATTTGGTCTGGTCTCATAGTATCGCGTGCCTCTCCCCAGAAATCCTGACTCCTGAGCTCTGGGTCCAGGGTTCTAGCTTCTGAGATGGGCCACAGCCTGGTTGCCCCTCGAGGTGCTGGCCAGCTCCACCTGGCGCCCCCCTGCTCTGCTGGGCTTGGCCCCCTGCCCTGCCCACGGAAGGTCTCGCAGGTCCTGAAACTTCTCTTTTCTGCAGGCAGCATCAGCCCTCCTCCCTGCCCCCCTTCCCAGACACCTGCCCCAGCTCCCAGCAGGCCCCACGGCCGCGGTGGCCCCCACGGGCCCCCAGAGACGCACTCTCGGGCAGGGGAGAAGGGTAGCGGGCCATCGTGACAAGGTGCTGCGTGTTGGGCCCACAGGCTTGTGATGCCTGGAAGAAGGAGGCAGAGGAGGCCGGGGAGCGGGCCAGCGCGGCGGGCGCAGAGTGCGAGCTGGCCCGGGAGCAGCGGGATGCCCTGGAGGTACAGGTGAAGAAGCTGCAGGAGGAGTTGGAGCGGCTGCACTCGGGCCCCGACCCACAGGCCCTGCCCGCCTTCCCCGGCCTGGAGGCCCTCTCACTCTCCACCCTCCACTCTCTCCAGAAGCGGCTGCGGGCTCACCTGGAGCAAGTGGACAAGGTCAGGACCCCGGGGAGCACGGGTGAGGCTGTATAGTGGCCTCGGCCAGTGCTGGGACTCAGATGGGTCCCTGCCTCTCGGGGCGGACTACCCTCCTCCTGAGAGCTTCTGCCTCAGCTGAGCTGAACCAGGATGCCCGCACTGGGGAGGGGAGAGTGGAGGTAGGGGGTGCCAGGGCCCACCCCTGCTCTTGGGAGGGCAGGCTTGAGTTGAGCTGCATTAGTGCGCCTGCGTCCTAGGCTTCATCCTGACCACTTCCCTTCCTGTGAGCTCTCTGCACGCCAGCAGACGTTCCAGAATGTTAGGTCCCTGGGGCTCTTGTCTACATTCCTCAGTGCCCTGCTGAGTCCGAGAAGCACAACCTAGCCGGGAAGAGCTTTCTCCCCTTCACTGGCCTTCGGGCAGCCAGGCCCCACGTGTGGCCCTGTCACCTCAGGCCCAGTGGTACCCTCTCCAGACCCCAGAGTTCTCACGGGACCTAGGGTCACTACAAGATCTAACAAGACGAGGCAGGAAGCCTCGGTGCGAGGAAAGGCCTGACCTAGTGGGAGCTGCAGAGCGGCCCTGGCCTTCCCGCACCCCACCAGGCCCCGCTGGGCCCACTGGCAGCTGAAGGCAGAGTTCGGGTGCCTCGAGGCGATGAGCCTGGCCTCTGACCCTGCCCTCTTGGGGGCTGTGAGCAGGCTCTAGAGCTCTGTGCCCGTTTCCTCACCTGAAGGGGCTGAGTGAGAGTTGAGGGAGCTCCTTGTCCCATGCGGGGCCAGGCCAGTGACTGTGGTGTCCCTTCCTCCACAGGCCGTATTCCACATGCAGTCGGTGAAATGCCTTAAGTGTCAGGAGCAGAACCGAGCGGTGCTGCCGTGCCAACACGCCGTGCTGTGTGAGCTCTGTGCCGAGGGCAGTGAGTGCCCTGTCTGCCAGCCGGGCCGGGCCCATTCCCTCCAGTCGTGACCCTGCAGGCCCGGCCCCGGCCTGGCTCAGATCTTCTCACCTAGGACTTTTTAAAGTATATATATATATATATATATATGTATGTATGTATGTATGTATATGTATATGATTATGTATATGTATACATTTCTGTACGTGTGTAGGTATGCGTGGGCGGCCCGCGTGTGAACAGTGTGTGTATATCTGTACATAGATATAGACACACACTTTAAAACAGACTTACCAAGCACTTTTTAAAAGAAAAAAACTATTTTGCAGTTCTCCCCCTGCCCACTCCCTACCTTTCCTGCTGCAGAGACAAAGTCCCCTCTTCTCCCACCAGCCTCCTGGCAGGGAATTTGTTTCTGTCTCGTTTTTATGTAGGAACTAACTATTTTTAACTTTCTCCTGGGGCCTGAGCAGGTCAGGGTGGGAAGCTCGAGGGGGCCAAGGGGAGGGGACAAGCCTTCAGGGCAGGCCCTGTTCACCCCGCCTCCCCAGGCCAGGGCAACCGCCAGAGTGTGGAGGACCCAGGGGCAACCCTGGTTCCCAGCTGTGAGGCTGAGAGGGGGTCCATGCCCGCCGAGCTCCTAGGTTTACCAAATGTGTATTTAGTCCGGGCTGGCAGGCCAAAGCTGTGGGGCCAGCCCCACTCCCGACCCTGGGCCCTTGACGCTCCTCGAGGGGCAAAGCCCAGGCGTTCTACCCCTCAGGTACCTGAGGCCGGGGTCTTCCCCAGCCCTTCTCCCAGCCCTGGGCTCCTGGAGCGGCCTCCCCGGCCCTGGGGCACCTAGAGGCTGCCACTGCCCTCTCCACCCACCGCAGCCCTCGGCTACCCCCCAGCCCAGCACAGCCCTCCCCCTGGCAGCTAGCAGGGCAGTGGGCGGGGAGGAGCTGTGGACCGTGAGGACCAAGGCAGGGCCCGGCTCTGCCCTCCTGGCCAGGCAGGGCTCCGTATGCATTCCGTGGTGCTCTCTGAGTGCAGCTGACGTCCTGCCCCGGTGGGGAGCAGGCGCCCGTGTGCATGTGTGTGCGTGCCTGTCTGATGTATGTTGTGTCTTAGCTTCCATTTTAAACATTGTTCTGTACAGAGAGATGCGGCAGGGGTGGGAGGGCAGAGTGGGCAGAGGGAGGCCACCCCGCTCCCCGCACGGGGGGTCTGGGGTGGGAGCGAGAGGGCCGCCAAGGGTCTGGCTTGGCCCAGGCCCCAGCTTGGGCTTAGCACGAAAGGGCTTTCAATGAATCAAGTGAAAACTTTTTTACAAAAATGCAAAAATCAAAGCTCCAAACATATTGGAAATAAAATATGAACTTGTGATGGCAGCTTGTTTACAATGGGGGTGCAGGAGAACGGGGCCCTAAGTGAGGGCCTCTCGACTGTGCGCTGACCTATCACCCAGCTGGCTGTCTCACCCAGGCCCAAGGGCTGCTCCGGGCTCCTGGACGGTGTGTTCTCTGCCGCAGGCCTGCTGGGGCCTTTAATCCTGGACCCGGAGACCGCCCAGGCCAGAGAACTCTTCAGAGCTCTGTCGTTAGTGGCAACTGGTGTACCTAACTGTCTTCCAATAGACAAGGCACCGAGTAGTTTCTCAGGAACAGACAGTGCCTGCTCATAAAAGCATCAAAAGAAGGGTGGGCCTGCCCCTTGAGGGAGTCTTCGGGCCACCTCCCTCCCCCTGCCTCGGGAACAGAGCTGCCCGGAGCCTTGGAGATGACCTTATCTGATCACCCCTGTGCAGACTCCGAGAGGTTAAGTGACTCAGAGGTTAAGTGACTCAGCCATGGTCAAGTGAATGACAGTGAGCCCCAGGCTCTGACTCCCAGCCTGTGGGCCACTCCCCTAGGCAGGTCTGGGGTGCCATTCCTCCAAGCCCTGCTGTCTAGAGCGGCGCCTCGGGCTCAGCCTGCGCTGGGGGAGGCCCCCTGCTCCAGGTGCTCTCACCAGAGTGCTAGGTTACTGTGCTGGCACCGGCCACAGAGCCTGGTATGTCTGGTGGGCGGTTTCTTCAAAGCCTTCTGCCAAAATACCAGTGATCCTAGTTGCCCCAGTCCCTGCCGCGGCATCAGTTACCTCCACGCCCGCCTCGCTGCTCTGTAGAACGGGGGAGTGAAGAGTGGGCCGGGGTCCAGGATCGGGGCAGCTCAAGGTCTCCTGAGGGCTGAGGAGGGAGTTTGCGTGGCCTGACTCTAACCTGGGCCCCACTGCAGGCCAACACTTAATGTTTGGTGAGAGAACAGCAGATTGTTAGTTTGCTTTATTTTTGCTAAGACAGTTTCTAGGTGGTAGGCGCTGTCAGCAGCGAGGGGTCCTGAGCAGACGCGCCAAACCATCCCCACGGCCTGCCCGGCCTCACTCTGCTGAGCCAGAAGGTCCTTGGCTCCCGGCTTCTCAGCCTGGGTGCTGGCAGGCCCCTCAGGAGGGGACCCAGGTTCCCTCCATCACAGGTGCTGAAGAACAGGCTCCAGGAGCCTGGCCTCCACCCCAGCCGCTAGGACACGGGGGCTGAGACCCTGCTCTGCCAGAGTAACTTCTCCCCAAGAGGGGGGCAGGGGTGAGGGAAGCAGACCGCTGTCCCCCCACCCCTGGGACGGGGCTTGCACGGAATGCTGAGGCCAGGACCGAAAGGAGGTGGGAGGGAGTATAAATACTGTGAACCAGGTTCCCATCACTGTGGGCGCCCGGCTCTGGCAGCAGGAGCCCCCACACGCTGGGGCTCCCCAGACCCGAAGGGCCCTTTTGGGGTGTTAGGCCAGGCAGGAGGGTTGCCCTGTGGCAGGAGAACCCAGACTGCCCCCCCCCAGGGACCGAGCCTCCACCCATAGCGCTACCGCCCTGGCCGCGGGCCCTGCTGGGAGGCCTGCTTGGCTCGCTGCCGCCGCAGCCGCACAAACGCCTGGGCCTCGCGGTCACCCTTTCGGCTCTCCAGCAGCTGCAGGATCGGATCCCCTGTGAAGAGAGGCGTTTGGGAGTCAGACTTGGGAGACGCAGCGCCTGCCTGGCAAGTGGCCAGGGCTGCGGTCCCGCCCCATCCTCCCAAGCCTAGGGATTGGCCCACCCAGCCACGCTCACAGGACAGCCTGGCAGCGGCGCCAGCCCGAACTCAGCCCAGCTGCAGCGCCAAAGACTGATGTGCCTCAGGTGGCAACCATGGCCTTTTCATATGAAAACCTTGGACAATGTGCCTCGGTTTGCTCATGAGGAGAACAGCAACAGCTGCCTCGCTGGGTGGTCGTAAGGGAGTGGTATGAGGGTTAATGTGTCCAGGGCTTAGAACGGGCTCATCACAAGTGCTCAGATACAATTCCTACTCCTCTCATCGAGCTCGGGGGCTGCTCTGCAGAAACATGCCCCCTGGGCAGAGAGATGGCCCTTCTCCCCAAGCAAAACGCGGTGACCTTATCCCACCAGGGAGAGGTGTGCACACCCAGCCCAGCTTAGACCACGGGTCCTTGATCAGACCTAAGATTTCAGTAACACAAGCACCACTCCGGCTCCACAGGCTTCCACCTCCAGGGAGGCATTCCTGATCCCCACGTCGCTGCCTTTCTGGGGGCTCCAGAGCCTGGCAGCCCCTGCCCTGCATCCCCCTGCTGGGCCAGGCCCGGCACTCGCAGCCTCTGCCCTGCCCAAGGGCTCAGGCTTACCATTGGGTGCAGGGTAGGTGAGGGGCAGGCGGGTCTGAGGCACTTCGCCAGGTTCCTCCATCCCTGTCAGGCCGGGCACAGAGCGCAGTGGCAGGAAGGCCTCCCCCTCCAGGTCATCAGTCCCCAGCCTGTCGTGGTCCAGCACCGTGAGCAGGAGGCACGCCCCGTCCTTCTGGCACGGCTCAGCAGGCACCAGGCTAGGCGGGGGGACAGAGTCAGCTCAGCTGCCCGCCCAGCGCAGTGCCATGGCCACCCACCCCCGCACACGGGCTGGCCCAGACGGGTGGGGATTAGGATCACGTCAGCTCTCAGCCTGGCGTATCTTGGGGCACATGCTGTCATGCCTGCTCTGACTGTGGGCTGATGCTTTCAACCAGGGGCCCCTGTGTACCCAGGCACCCCCTGTCTTGTGGAACAGAGGACCTCAGAGACACGACTCTTCCCTGAAAGCAAGCCTCTCAGTCCAACATGTGGGAGGAGTCTCCCCAACAGTGCCCCTTAACTCCACCTACAGGGGTGCAGGCATGTGCCAGTGAACACTTGTCCTCACTGCCCCCTCCCTGGGACTCACACCGGGTCATCTGAGGGGAGCCCCTGGGCCCCAACTGGGAGGAGCAGGCCTGAGGCGGTCTGGGGTTGGGGAACGCAGCCAGTGTAGGGACCACTCACAATTCAAAGGTCTCATCAAACAGTGGGTGAAGGTCCTTCTTGTGCTTTTGGGTCTCCCGGGGGGCCAGCTCAGGGAACTCATGCCTGGGTTCCAAGGTCAGCTGGACAAAGGGGTCGCTGGAGCCTGGCAAGTGGCCCGGGAGGAGACGTTGCCAAGGATGATACCCCAAGCCCTGAATGCAGTCCGTACCCCAGCAGCGGTGCCCTGCCCACTAGCACTGCCCCCTCGTGGTGGTCCAGGGGAAATGCACCGAGCGCCCAGGAACTCTGGGGGACCCGAGCGCAGACCCGGGCAGCGGCCGGGGCAGCCTCCACTCACCATTGGAGTCCAGGGGCAGCAGGTTGGAGGCGCTGAGCAGCTCCACACGCAGCTTCTGCTCGGAGGGGCGATAGGAGGCCTTGACGGTGACGGCCCCGAGCTCCTCGGAGGTGGTTGCTGCCTGGGGGCGGGGCGCAGGGGCGGAGTCAGCGGGGCCGAGCGGGCGGGGCAGGGCTCCAGGTGCGCGGTGACCGCGGCGGAGCGCGGGGCCTCACCTGCTGCTGGAGGCGGCTGCAGAAGTACTTGCGGACGAGCTCCCGACTGGAGGCCGCCTGCAGCTCCAGGTCCCTCTGCAGAGCCTGAGGAGGGGACACACCCTGAACCGTCACCCCCAACTGCAGCCCAGGGCTGCCCTTCAGAAGGTCATGGCCAGTGGGGAAGCCCACAGAGTGGTGCGGGAAACGCCGGGCGCCCTGGGACCACAAGCCAGGGTGGGCCCTGCGCCAGCCAGAGGCACCGGCGCGCAGGCGCCGCAGGAGTGTCTCCGCCGCCCTGCCCCAACCGGCTTTAGCAGAACCTCACGCTCGGTTTAAGGTTCTGCTGTTGCTGTCTTAAATGCTTCAGTTTTTTTGTTTTTTTTTCTTAAGAAAGGGCCCTTATTTTCATTTTGTGCTTGAGCCCTGTAAATTATGCAGCAGGCCCTGGACACAGGCGCGCACAGGAAGGCAGGCTCCCCAGTGCCGCCAGCTCACCCAAAGGCCCTACCTGAAAGGTGGCGGTGTGCAGGGCCTCGGGCGGCAGGCCACAGCCCTCGGCGTAGAAGCAGATCTCCAGGTTCTAGAGGGGGCGAGAGGTGAGAGATGAGCCCCTCCGGGCACTCGTCCCAGCAGGGTCATCACTGTTGTCACCGGTGTTACCTGTAGTGCAAACTTCAGCCTGCTGCAGGCCAGGGGGCAGCTCCGCTGGGAGGCAGCCACCTCCGCCAGCACCGAGAGCGTGTGTGTCCAGAGCAGACTCAGGAGGCTGGGGGACGTGCAGGGGGACGCAGGACGGGAGGACAGAGAAGGGAGCCGAGATGCTCTTGAGAAAGGGGAGGCCTCAGGGCCCCCCGGGCCTGCGCCCAGGTCTGCCCCGCCCCCTGGATTGGCCCACCCAGCCACGCTCACAGGACAGCCTGGCAGCGGCGCCAGCCCGAACTCAGCCCAGCTGCAGCGCCAGAGACTGATGTGCCTCAGGTGGCAACCATGGCCTTTTCATATGAAAACCTTGGACAATGTGCCTCGGTTTGCTCATGAGGAGAACAGCAACAGCTGCCTCGCTGGGTGGTCGTAAGGGAGTGGTATGAGGGTTAATGTGTCCAGGGCTTAGAACGGGCTCATCACAAGTGCTCAGATACAATTCCTACTCCTCTCATCGAGCTCGGGGGCTGCTCTGCAGAAACATGCCCCCTGGGCAGAGAGATGGCCCTTCTCCCCAAGCAAAACGCGGTGACCTTATCCCACCAGGGAGAGGTGTGCACACCCAGCCCAGCTTAGACCACGGGTCCTTGATCAGACCTAAGATTTCAGTAACACAAGCACCACTCCGGCTCCACAGGCTTCCACCTCCAGGGAGGCATTCCTGATCCCCACGTCGCTGCCTTTCTGGGGGCTCCAGAGCCTGGCAGCCCCTGCCCTGCATCCCCCTGCTGGGCCAGGCCCGGCACTCGCAGCCTCTGCCCTGCCCAAGGGCTCAGGCTTACCATTGGGTGCAGGGTAGGTGAGGGGCAGGCGGGTCTGAGGCACTTCGCCAGGTTCCTCCATCCCTGTCAGGCCGGGCACGGAGCGCAGTGGCAGGAAGGCCTCCCCCTCCAGGTCATCAGTCCCCAGCCTGTCGTGGTCCAGCACCGTGAGCAGGAGGCACGCCCCGTCCTTCTGGCACGGCTCAGCAGGCACCAGGCTAGGCGGGGGGACAGAGTCAGCTCAGCTGCCCGCCCAGCGCAGTGCCATGGCCACCCACCCCCGCACACGGGCTGGCCCAGACGGGTGGGGATTAGGATCACGTCAGCTCTCAGCCTGGCGTATCTTGGGGCACATGCTGTCATGCCTGCTCTGACTGTGGGCTGATGCTTTCAACCAGGGGCCCCTGTGTACCCAGGCACCCCCTGTCTTGTGGAACAGAGGACCTCAGAGACACGACTCTTCCCTGAAAGCAAGCCTCTCAGTCCAACATGTGGGAGGAGTCTCCCCAACAGTGCCCCTTAACTCCACCTACAGGGGTGCAGGCATGTGCCAGTGAACACTTGTCCTCACTGCCCCCTCCCTGGGACTCACACCGGGTCATCTGAGGGGAGCCCCTGGGCCCCAACTGGGAGGAGCAGGCCTGAGGCGGTCTGGGGTTGGGGAACACAGCCAGTGTAGGGACCACTCACAATTCAAAGGTCTCATCAAACAGTGGGTGAAGGTCCTTCTTGTGCTTTTGGGTCTCCCGGGGGGCCAGCTCAGGGAACTCATGCCTGGGTTCCAAGGTCAGCTGGACAAAGGGGTCGCTGGAGCCTGGCAAGTGGCCCGGGAGGAGACGTTGCCAAGGATGATACCCCAAGCCCTGAATGCAGTCCGTACCCCAGCAGCGGTGCCCTGCCCACTAGCACTGCCCCCTCGTGGTGGTCCAGGGGAAATGCACCGAGCGCCCAGGAACTCTGGGGGACCCGAGCGCAGACCCGGGCAGCGGCCGGGGCAGCCTCCACTCACCATTGGAGTCCAGGGGCAGCAGGTTGGAGGCGCTGAGCAGCTCCACACGCAGCTTCTGCTCGGAGGGGCGATAGGAGGCCTTGACGGTGACGGCCCCGAGCTCCTCGGAGGTGGTTGCTGCCTGGGGGCGGGGCGCAGGGGCGGAGTCAGCGGGGCCGAGCGGGCGGGGCAGGGCTCCAGGTGCGCGGTGACCGCGGCGGAGCGCGGGGCCTCACCTGCTGCTGGAGGCGGCTGCAGAAGTACTTGCGGACGAGCTCCCGACTGGAGGCCGCCTGCAGCTCCAGGTCCCTCTGCAGAGCCTGAGGAGGGGACACACCCTGAACCGTCACCCCCAACCGCAGCCCAGGGCTGCCCTTCAGAAGGTCATGGCCAGTGGGGAAGCCCACAGAGTGGTGCGGGAAACGCCGGGCGCCCTGAGACCACAAGCCAGGGTGGGCCCTGCGCCAGCCAGAGGCACCGGCGCGCAGGCGCCGCAGGAGTGTCTCCGCCGCCCTGCCCCAACCGGCTTTAGCAGAACCTCACGCTCGGTTTAAGGTTCTGCTGTTGCTGTCTTAAATGCTTCAGTTTTTTTGTTTTTTTTTCTTAAGAAAGGGCCCATATTTTCATTTTGTGCTTGAGCCCTGTAAATTATGCAGCAGGCCCTGGACACAGGCGCGCACAGGAAGGCAGGCTCCCCAGTGCCGCCAGCTCACCCAAAGGCCCTACCTGAAAGGTGGCGGTGTGCAGGGCCTCGGGCGGCAGGCCACAGCCCTCGGCGTAGAAGCAGATCTCCAGGTTCTAGAGGGGGCGAGAGGTGAGAGATGAGCCCCTCCGGGCACTCGTCCCAGCAGGGTCATCACTGTTGTCACCGGTGTTACCTGTAGTGCAAACTTCAGCCTGCTACAGGCCAGGGGGCAGCTCCGCTGGGAGGCAGCCACCTCCGCCAGCACCGAGAGCGTGTGTGTCCAGAGCAGACTCAGGAGGCTGGGGGACGTGCAGGGGGACGCAGGACGGGAGGACAGAGAAGGGAGCCGAGATGCTCTTGAGAAAGGGGAGGCCTCAGGGCCCCCCGGGCCTGCGCCCAGGTCTGCCCCGCCCCCACCCTCCACCTGGTGGGACTGGGACCTGGGGCACAGGCAGGGTAGGGAGGGAGGGCTGGTCTCCTGAGGGAAGAGGGGGTAAGGGGGCAGTCAGGCCCAGTCCTGTCTACAAGCTAGTGAAGAATCCTCGTGGGATTATCAAACCCCAATAAACAAGAGGGGGAGGGGTGGTCCCCCAATGACAGAATCTTGAGTGAAGATGCGAGTGGCCAAAATGAATAAGATCTTATGGATCAGCAGGTACTACTTGCAGGGAGAAAAAAAATAGCAAACCAAGCCACAGTCCATCCTAATAATGACCTGAAATAACTGACTTGTCAAAGTAGAGTCAGGCAGAGAAACACACACAAAAAATGTGTGCTTAAGAATGGGGGGGGGGTGGTCTAGGGGCTTCCCTGGTGGTCCAGTGATTAAGACTCTCTGCTCCCAATGCAGGGAGTCTAGGTTTAGTCCCAGGGAACTAAGATCCCACACACAGCAACTAAAGAGCCCTCAGATGGGCTCCCCAAGCTGTGCTGCCCCAGCGGGAGAGGAGCAGGCCTCCGGGGGCCAGCGGCCCCATGTGGGGGACCGGGTGGCATCGTCGTCGCCGCCGTCACGGCGGCTCAGTCACCGACCACTTCCTTTGTTGCAAGCTCTGCTCTCAGCACCTCACGTGACTCATTTAGTCCTTCACAGAGGCCAGAACTATGATCAACTGCACAGAAAACCTGAGTGATCTGCTCAAGGCCATCCACCAAGCAGCAGTGAAGCTGGAGTCTGAATCCAGGTCATCCAGAGCCCACTCCCTTGACCTCTACCCCTGCTGCCTGTGTGCGGGGCCCTGCTCCGAGAGACCCTAATGGGAAGCTCTCCTGGAACATGGGAGAGAAACACCAGCTTCCAGGAATATTAGGGAGGCCAGGGCTGCAGCCCCCAGAAGATGCAGTCCAGGGCCAAGGCAGGGCGACCGGCAGGCTTCAGCTCAGCCGGAGGTGAAGTGGACGGGCTTGTGCAGTCCTGAGCGCCCTGACCCTGGCAGCGAGCATTTTAAGAACCCGGCTGCATTCTCCCCCGAGGATGGATGCTGAGGCCGGGAAGGAGGGGCAGGAGAGGAGGAAGCGGTGGGACACAGCGGGGCAGGCGGCTGCTACAGACCTGCTGAAGTTCTCCTGCACCAAGTTGGTGTTCATGTAGCAGAGCTTCACCTCCAGGAACTTCATCAGGGGCAGAATGGCCTGGGGAGGGTAGCAGTATGTCTGGCTCTGGCCCATTTGGGTCCCACCCCCGTCCCCTCGCCCCGGCCGGGAAAGAAAACAGGGCCAGGAGCTTTCCTGCCCATCGGTGGAATGTGTGCAGAGCCGACCCTGGCCCCAGTGGGCTCCAGCCACGCTGGCCTCCCCTATAGCCCTTGAACCTGCCAGGCCTGGTCCTGCCTTTGTCCGTGCTATTCCCTCCCACAGAAATCCTCATGGCTCCTTCTCTTGCTTCCTTGAGGTCTTGACTCAGCTGTCACCCTCTGAGTAAGGCCTTCTCTGGCCACTATCTAAAACTACAGTCCTCAGGGACTTCCCTGGTGGTCCAGTGGTTAAGACTCCATACTTCTACTGCAGGGGGTTTGGTTTCCATACTGGTCAGGGAACTGAGATCCCACAACTCACATGGTGCAGCAAAAAAAAAAAAGCAATCCTTTGATCCTTTACATTCCCTTGTTTTTTCTCTAGAGAGTTTATCGTTATCTAATACATGTGAGCTTCCCAGGTGGTGCTAGTGGTAAAGAACCTGCCTGCCAATGCAGGTTAGACGTAACAGATGAGGGTTCGATCCCTGGGTCAGAAAGATCCTGTGGACACGGGCACGGCAACCCACTCCAGTATTCTTGCCTAGAGAATCCCATGGACAGAGGAGCCTGGTAGGCTACAGTCCATGGGGTCGCATGGAGTCAGACATGACTGAAGTGACTTAGCACGCATGCATGCATAGACATATATACATTTATACACACACGTATGTATAGTTCCAGTAATGGCTACAGTGACAGTTTATACTTAGCTCTTTTTTAACCTCGCTTACTAGAATGAAAACTCTAGGAAGGCAGGGATTCTTATCATGGTGTCCACTGATGTATATCCCCAGTGTCTAAATCAATACCTGGGACAAAATGGGTGCTTAAATAGTTGATGAATTAATAAGTAACATTCTCCCAAACCCTGATAGCTCAGTTGGTAAAGAATCTGCCTGCAATGCAGAGACCTGCAAAGGAGACCTTGGTTCTATTCCTGGGTCGGGAAGATCCCCTGGAGAAGCAAAAGGCTACCCGTTCTAGTATTCTAGCCTGGAGAATTCCATGGACTGTATAATCCATGGGGTCACAAAGAGTTGGACAAAACTCAGCGACTTCCACTAGACTCCCAGACAGTCACAGGTGTACATTACTATCCCTGATTGCAGATGTGGAACCTCAGGTCAGCAGGCCTGAGTAACCAGGACAGTCATGTGACTAGGCAGTTGAGAAGGATGCAGGGCTATCTGGCTGCAAAGTCTAAGCCCTCCCCTACTGCACCCCCCACACTGTCGGTGCTAGGAGAGCCTGTGGGATGACCCAGCCCCACCCTCTTAGCATCCAAGGAGAAAACTGAAGCCAGCAGGGAACATTCCTTGCCCACGTCTGGGGACTTCAGCCCCCTGCCCACCCTAAGCCCCTTGACAATCCCTGACCCATGCTGCTGGCAAAGGTCAGTGAGCAGGGCGGGCCACTCACGTCTTCAGGCAGGACGGACTCTCTGATGCCCACGAGTTTCTGGATGTGCTTGGCAATGCCCGCCTCCAGCTAGAGACACAAAATGGAAAGAGGGAGGCCAAGGGCATGAGTCAGAGCCAGGGGGCGGCGGGTGGCAGTCAGGAGAGGTTGCTTGGGGCCTGCGTTTAGGTTCAGGAAGAGGAGGAGGTGGGGCACTGACCCCAGTCCTGCTGGGAGAGGACTTCAGGCTGCCGTTGGGTGGGGCGGGGTCACTGTGGGTCCAGCAAACTACCTGTTTGGCCAAGGTGCGGACGCCGGTGCGGATCTCATGGTCTAGCCCGGCGAGGGCGCCCTGCAGCTGGGCATGCAGTGTGTTCTGCAGCTGCTCCTGCTCCAGCACAGCCTCCACCCGCTGCTCCAGCGCCTCCCATGCCAGCTGGGTGGGCAGCTTGCCGATCACCAGCCGCAGCTGCTCCATGTCATTCACCACCACGCACAGCTGCAGGCGGGCAGGGGCACAAGGAGACAGGCTTTACTGAATAGTGTCAGCACTGGCCGGCTCCGCCCCCAGCCCAGGCCAGCCCCCAGCTCCGGCCCTTACCATGTCAGCCGCCTGGCCTTGGTCCTTCTGGCCTGCAGAGAGCTCCCGGGCACGGGCCTTTATAAGGCTGCAGTACACCAGGGCCAGCCGACAGGTGTCCTGGGGTGAGGAGGGGATGATCAGTTTGGTGGGGGAGGGTGCCAGGAGAGGCAGGTAGGGGAGGCACAGGAACCTCAGTGTCCTGGGCAATTTAAGGTGGAGTGTTCTGGATGCTGCTAGGGTGAGAACTGGGACTTCCCAGGTAGCTCAATGGTAAAGCAGCCACCTGCCAATGCAGGAGACATAGGTTTGATCTCTGGGTTGGAATGATTCCCTTGGAGAAAAGTGAAGTGAAAGTCACTCAGTCATGTCCAGTTCTTTGCAACCCTGCGGACTATACAGTCCATGGAATTTTCCAGGCCAGAATACTGGAGTGAGGGGCCTATCCCTCTCCAGGGGATCTTCCCAACCCGGGATTCAAGCCAGGTCTCCCGCATTGCGGGCAGATTCTTTACCAGCTGAGCTATCTATCAGGCAAGCCCTTCCCCTGGAGAAGAAAATGATAATCCACTCTAGTATTACTTTTTTTTTTCCTCCTAGTACTTCAATCCCACTCCAGTATTCTTGCCTGAGAAATCCCAGGGACAGAGGAGCCTGGTAGGCTAAAGTCCATGGGGTCACAAAGAGTTGGACACGACTTGGCAACTAAAATAAAGAAACCAGTGGCTAAAACTCTGTTCTCCCAACGCAGGGGCTCAGCTCCAATCCCTACTCAGGGAACCAGATGAGAACTTGGGAGAAATGGTGGAGTGGGAATGAGGCTGCACCTCCACAAACTTGACAGTGATCATGAAGGCCTCCTCCGGGTCAGGCCAGTCCAGCTGCCGGGCGGTGTGGCTGATCTGGGCGAAGCAGGTGGACAGATCCACAGCGGACGTGCTATGCTTGGTCAGTTCCCCCAGGGGCACCAGCTAGGAGATGGGGGAGTGTGTAGAAAGGAGAGTTCAAGGCTTGCCAAATCCACACCCCTTCCTCCCTGCTTGCATGTGCAAGCATCCCGCGCTCAAAGGTGGTTAGCCGCGCTTCTGCACCTAAGGCAAGGTCCTGGCAGAGCTGAAAGCCACACCCCCAAATCTGGGACTCCGCCCCTAGCAGGCCCCACCCCTACCTGGTCCATCTGTACCGCGCGCTGCACGCGCGCCAGGGCTACACTGTAGGTTTTCTGCAGCCAGGACGGGATGGCTGGCTGGAACCAGCGGTGGAAGCCTTCCAGGGCCAGGACGCCATCCCTGGGGAGAGCGGGGGTCAGCCTGGGGAGCTGCGAGCCCTCCTCGCCCGGCAGCCAGTCGACTACCTACCTCTCCGAGGGGTGCGGGCCCAGCTGGTAGAGCTCCTTGAGGCTGACGTAGAGCTGGAACAGGCTCTCGCCTACCTCCGGGGTCACCGAGCCGCCCACCGCCGCGATGTGGTCTTGCACCCGCTTGGCCACCTGCGGAGGGAAGGCGTGGTGTACGGAGCTCCAGAGGCAGGCGCGGGAGGCGCGGCCGCGGGACACGGGGAGCCTCACCAGCCACTGCAACTCCAGGAAAGCCATGGAGAAGAGGTCGATCTTGAGCACGCTGGAGGAAAGGCAGCAGGCGTGACCTGGCGGCACACAGTCGGGTCCCTCTGGACCCCGGGCGAGCCCCCATGCACCGCCTCCCACCCCGCCGCCCGCTCACTTATGGAAGATCTTGTTCCACGTGCGCTGGCACTGGTGCAGGTCGCCAATGATGTCCTGTACCAGGCTCAGTAATGCCTTGCCCATCTCCAGCAGCCCCTGTCAGGGACAGAAATGAGCCAGGCAGGGCTTCAAGCGGTGGGCATCCGGTTCCACCACCTACCACCTGGCATGAGCCCCTCACCTGCACCATGGGCTGATGGTGCTGCTGCTTCAGGTGGAACCATCCCACGGTGCCAGCCTGGGGGCAGAGAGGCCATGAGCAAGGAGGGGTGCCAGGCCCAGGCACACGCTCTCCCCACCCTCAGGACAGGCACCGTACCCGCAGCGCCTCAGTCACCAGGCTGGGCAGGGGAGCGCTGTCCGGGCACAGTTCCCCAAAGGCCTTCATCTTGCACATCTGTACCAGGACCCTGTGGGGATGGGGAGCCGTGTCCAAGATACTGCTGCCCTATGGCCCCCCTCATTCCTCCCGGAGACTGCCACCCTGCCCAGAGGTGCCCCCGAACGGGGGCGGGAGTCACCACCGACCTGAGAAGGGACTGGAGCCGGGCTGGGGAGTCAGGCACCGAGAGGGGGAAGACAGATCGGAACCTCCGAATGAGGGAGAGGCCGTAGGCCAGCAGGGAGCTGAACGAGGTGGCCAGCTCCTCCAGCTGCAAGGCCCGGAAGGTTCCATGAGGCAGGGGCTGCTTTAGGGGGCCGAAGCCATTCCCTGAGTCTTGCCCGCCCAACACCTCCCCCCGCAGTTCCCCCCAGCCCACCTGCTCGGCCTTGAGCCGGCCCTGGATCCACTGGTACTCGATGCTGGTGATGGGAAACAGGAGGCAGCTGCTAGGGAACTCCAAGCTCTGGTAGAGACGGCTGTAGGCCAGCCACTGCCTGCGGTGGACAGGAAGCCCTCAGCCAGCTGGGGACCTCCTTTCCCACGGCTTGCCTGGCCTGGGGGTGGGGGTCAGGGGTGGACAGTGCCCAAACCTCCCCAGCCCTGCTCCACCCCAAAACCTCCCAGCGTTTCTCATCAGCCTTTAGAGGCTGAAAACCAGTGACTGAAAGTAACCCATGGGATTGCTTTTGTTCCCATAGTGCAAATGCTCAGTCATGTCCAACTCTTTGCGACCCCATGGACTACACGGTCCATGGAATTCTCCAGGCCAGAATACTGGAATGGATAGCCATTCCCTTTGCCAGGGGATCTTCCCAACCCAGGGATCGAACCTGGGTCTCCCGAATTGCTGGCGGATTCTCTACCGTCTGAGCCAGCAGGGAAGTCCTTTGTTCCCATAAGGGCTTTTCAAAACATGTAAATGAATTGCCCCGTCTCTTAAATTAGAATACTGTTTTTAAAATTCAGGACTTCTTGCTTCTTTCAAAAAATCAGATTTGGAGACTTGAGCCTTCAAGTCCAAGTCCAAGTCAGCCAGAGCAGCCCTTTAGAGAGCTGAGGGGAGACTTCACAGAGGGGGCCGAGCGGAGACAAGGGAGAGGCTGAAGGAGGCTGGGGCAGCACAACCACGCGGGACAGGCTCCGCCATCCGGAGACGCGGCAGCGCCGGTGCTCCTGCCGGGGCCCTGGGGCTGGGGAGGCAGACTCAACTGCCCAGAAGGACTCGGGTAATGTCAGGGAGGGAAATGTCCAGAAGGCAGCCATGATGGACGATGGACGGGGGAAGCTGGGCTTCTCTGCCCTGACCCCCTGCCACCCAGCAAGGCGCCAGCCCTGAAGCTTTGGCACGAATCTTTCACGGGAAGCCGGAGATGGGAAACTGCATGGGAAATCTCCAGATTTTAAAAGTTGGCGACTGGACTTCCCCAGTGGTCCAACGGTTAAGAACCCACCTGCCGATGCAGGGGACACAGATTTGATCCCTGGTCTGGGAAGATGCCCCATGCAACTAAGCCCATGTTGCTACAGCCACTGAAGCCTGCGCGCCCTGGAGCCCTGCTCTGCAACGAGAGAGCCACTGCAGTGAGACGCGCTCACATGACAACTAAAGAGCAGTTGCTCTGCTCGCCGCAGCTAGAGAAAAGCCCGCAGACAGCGACGAGGACCCAGCGTAGCAAAACACAAAGAAAGTTGAGTCAGTTGGCAACTGACTCAAAACTTAAAATATACAGTTTGGGCCCCAAACAAATCTCTGGAGGGTTAGACTTGGGGCTGCCAGCCTGAAGGAGGGCAAGCAGGGAGGGAGCGGGTGGCGCAGTGCAGACAGCCCTCGGGCGCTCTGGCTGGGCTGGGCACTCACGCCAGGGACCGGTGGAAGTCTGACAGGTCCTTCTGCGTGGCGTGGAGGAAGAGGATGGTGGCCGCCTGGGAGCTCAACGACCCGTCCCAGGAGGTGCTGCCAGCCTGAGGAGGCAGGTGGAGGGGTGTCAGGACCTGGCAGGCAGGCCCTGGCCCCGCCCGGCCCTAACAGGGCGGTACCTGGTGCTGGGTGACTCGTCTGAGCCAGCAGGGAAGTCCTTTGTTCCCATAAGGGCTTTTCAAAACATGTAAATGAATTGCCCCGTCTCTTAAATTAGAATACTGTTTTTAAAATTCAGGACTTCTTGCTTCTTTCAAAAAATCAGATTTGGAGACTTGAGCCTTCAAGTCCAAGTCCAAGTCAGCCAGAGCAGCCCTTTAGAGAGCTGAGGGGAGACTTCACAGAGGGGGCCGAGCGGAGACAAGGGAGAGGCTGAAGGAGGCTGGGGCAGCACAACCACGCGGGACAGGCTCCGCCATCCGGAGACGCGGCAGCGCCGGTGCTCCTGCCGAGGCCCTGGGGCTGGGGAGGCAGACTCAACTGCCCAGAAGGACTCGGGTAATGTCAGGGAGGGAAATGTCCAGAAGGCAGCCATGATGGACGATGGACGGGGGAAGCTGGGCTTCTCTGCCCTGACCCCCTGCCACCCAGCAAGGCGCCAGCCCTGAAGCTTTGGCACGAATCTTTCACGGGAAGCCGGAGATGGGAAACTGCATGGGAAATCTCCAGATTTTAAAAGTTGGCGACTGGACTTCCCCAGTGGTCCAACGGTTAAGAACCCACCTGCCGATGCAGGGGACACAGATTTGATCCCTGGTCTGGGAAGATGCCCCATGCAACTAAGCCCATGTTGCTACAGCCACTGAAGCCTGCGCGCCCTGGAGCCCTGCTCTGCAACGAGAGAGCCACTGCAGTGAGACGCGCTCACATGACAACTAAAGAGCAGTTGCTCTGCTCGCCGCAGCTAGAGAAAAGCCCGCAGACAGCGACGAGGACCCAGCGTAGCAAAACACAAAGAAAGTTGAGTCAGTTGGCAACTGACTCAAAACTTAAAATATACAGTTTGGGCCCCAAACAAATCTCTGGAGGGTTAGACTTGGGGCTGCCAGCCTGAAGGAGGGCAAGCAGGGAGGGAGCGGGTGGCGCAGTGCAGACAGCCCTCGGGCGCTCTGGCTGGGCTGGGCACTCACGCCAGGGACCGGTGGAAGTCTGACAGGTCCTTCTGCGTGGCGTGGAGGAAGAGGATGGTGGCCGCCTGGGAGCTCAACGACCCGTCCCAGGAGGTGCTGCCAGCCTGAGGAGGCAGGTGGAGGGGTGTCAGGACCTGGCAGGCAGGCCCTGGCCCCGCCCGGCCCTAACAGGGCGGTACCTGGTGCTGGGTGACCTCATGGGATACCAGCTGCTGCAGGAGGTGGAGGTGGACTGTGTAGCTGGGCTGGGAGCGGCTGGCCTTGGTGGCTCTCTGTGGGTGGGCGGGGGCGGCAGCGGCTCAGCATGGCTGTGAGCAGAGGACCCCACGCCTGGGCCAGCCCCTCCTCCCCACCCAGCCGAGCCACCTACCCGCTTGTGGATAAACTGGAACTGGAGGTGACACTGACCGCGGTCCGGGTAGGTGTCTGTGCAGGGCTCCAGGGGGTACCAGTGATCCTCCCGGCAGCGCAGGTCCTGGCAGGCCGGGCAGGCAAGAGGTGCCCACGCCCTTGAGCTGCAGGAGCTGCTAACGCTTGGGGGCCAGGGAGGCGATGGGAGGCAGACCCCAGGCTCCGCCCGGTGCAGACCTGGAACCCCTCCCTTGGACCCCTCGTCACCCCCACTCCACTCACCTGTAGTCTGAGAACCACGTTCCCCAGGAAGTCGTCCTGGCCTTTGTCCTTCCGGGCCTCCTTAAATATCCTGTCCCAGGGAGAGGGGCCGAGAGCCTGGCCAGGTCAGGCTGGGATCTGCTCCCTCCCTCTGGCCACCTGGGTGCAGCCAGAGCCTGCAGCCCAGCCACTGGGGTACACGTTGGGGGGGTGCGGGCAGAAGGAGCCCCAATTCCTTCCCCAGGGAGGACCCCACGGCACTCACCTTCGCAGCCCATGCAGGTCTGTGAGCTCCCCGAGCTTCTGTCTGACGGACTCCACGGCGTCCATGTCCCTGGTGTGGGCAGAGGCTTCAGCAGGAGGCAGACAGGGCGACCTGGGAGCCCCCGACCCCTTCTCTTCCCCTCCCCAGCGGGCAGGGGCGGGAATGGGGGCGGGGCCTGCCCCTCACCACATGTCCATATGAAAGCTGGCGTTGCTTATGTCCTCAAACTCTCTGTAGTGAGAAAAGAGCATGGCTGAGGGGCTTGGACGGCTAGGCCCCCTGACCAGGCCACTGGACCCCAGGCCCAAGCCTGCCATCCTCAAAGTCAGTTCAGTTCAGTTCAGTCACTCAGTCGTGTCCAACTCTTTGAGACCCCATGGGCTGCAGCACGCCAGGCCTCCCTGTCCATCACCAACTCCCGGAGTTTACCCATGTCATCAAAGCTACCCATCCTCAAGTCTTAGCCCTTGCCTGCAAACTCCTCCTCCTTCTTAAATGCATCGCCCCCTTCTGCATCCCCATTAACCCACCCGTGCTTGACCTCCCTCCCCCAGAATTTATGCCACTGCCCTGCCCTGTCTGGCCTCCGGTCTGTCTTCCCTGCCTTGGGAGCAGCCTCCACCTCCGGTCAAGCCACACTCTCTACCCCAAGCCAGGAAGTCCCGCTGATCTCACTGATGGGGGGCACCCCCCCACACCCGAGTAGCCCCTGACGACCAGAGCGGGTGGGAGTCGGGGCAGGGCCACGTACAGGATGAACGTCTCGTCCCACACGGGGTTGAGTGTCTGGGTGATGACCTGGGTGCGGTGGGTCTGCTCTTCGGGGATGGTGTGCCTCACCACGGCCTTCTGCCGGCGCCGGAGCCCTGGGCTGCCCCCAGACACCGTCATCCCCTGCTCAATGCCCAGCAGGCAGTAGGGGTCACTGAACCCTAGGGAGGAGGGGGTGGGGGAGGCAGTCATTGGCTAGGCTCCCAGGGAGAGTCCTTATCATACCCTCCCCACCCCAGACTCCAAGGGCCAGGGGCCAGCAGCCCCCAGCTGAGCCCCAGGGGACCTTTGGGGGATGGGAACTCTGGGACAGGCTGTGACGGGGAGAGGAAGGAGCCAGGAAGAAGGCCCCAGGTCCCCATCGCCTACTCACCACTGACATCCTTGCCCAGGATACCCTTGGCTTGTTTCACTGTTGCTTTCAGACAAAAGACTGGTTTCTGGAGCGACAGGAGGTGAGAGCTGAGTCCCCGAGGGAGCTGGCCCTCCCAGCCCCCCTGCTGGCCCAGGATGGCCCTGGCCGGTTACCTCGAGCTGCTGGACGTGCTTTAGCATCTGCTGATGCTCCTCGGGCTCCATGCGGAAGGCCTGGTGGGGCAGGAGTGTGGGAAGTTGGGGGCACGGGGTGGGGGCGGCCAGGCTGCAGGGAGGCGGGCAGGAGGGGGCTGGGCTCACCTCCTGCAGGTACCGCAGCAGCTCGGAGGACTCCCCCACATGGTTGGGCTCCGGCTGCCCCAGCCGGTACAGGACGGTGTAGAGAGCTTCCTCGTAGAGCAGGGCCCGCTGAGACATGGCAGGGTCACCGCGGGATCCCCCGTCCACCCACCACCACAAGGTCTGAGCGCCACCAGCCACCCTGGCACCCAGGGCACATGCCCGAAGCGGGGACCAGGTGTCTGAACGCACAGGGAAGGGAGAGGGTTGAGACCCAGCCTTGGCAGGGGGCAGGGGGCTGTTTGGGAGGATGCTGGCCCGCTTCCTAGTGCCCCTCTGTACCCCTGAAACACCCTGATTCTTACCTCCTCAGGCGACAAGTGGTGGGATGAAGGCTCAATCTGGGGAGTGAGGCAAAAAGACAGTGTCCCAGAGGCCAGGCCGGGGTTTGGATGCCCGTACGACTCCCCCCAGGGCAGGCCCAGCCCGAGGGCTCGGGGGCCCCAGCATCTGGCGTCCAGGCCAGTGGTGCTGCGCACCTGTTCCCGCGGCAGGCCTCCTGGGGGTCCGGCCCCTGGGCCACCTTCCTTATCCCCTGGCCTGCCATGGCTCGGGTCCATCAGTTCTCAGCTGCCCTTCGGCAGCGTGAGCTCAGCACGGCCCGGGGCCCCAACCTTCCTTCCTTCCCCAGAGGAAACAGGGCTGCTTATCGGCGGCTCCGCTCCGCACCCCAGTGGCGGAAGTGAGGCCCAGCAGCGAGGTAGGAGACTGGGGGTCATGCCCAGCGGGCCTGGGGGTTGCTCAGCGGGTCCCCCAAAGCCCAGCCCACAGCAGCGATGCTCATTGCCTAATGGAGCCCATGGAACTGGAGGAGCTCAGGTCGGCCAGCAGGGCCAGCAGGGGTAGGGGCAGGTGCCGTGGGCGGGGGCCCACCAGAGGAAGGGGTCTCAGAGAGGCTCAGACCCTGGGCTTGAGGCTCTGGGGAGCCCAGAGAACACCTGTTCCGCTGACCCGGATCCCAAAGGCTCTGCCCGGGGCTGGGGTAGGGCCAGGGAGGGGAGTAGAGCCGCAAGAGGTGGGGCCCGGCACCCAGAGCCGGCAGAGCCCCACCCAGGCCTGCTGGGCTGCCCACTGAGGTCCCTCCTACCTCCTGAGCCTGTGGGGGCCGGGGATCCTGCAGATCTCTGACCCTGCGGCGCCTTATCTTGATGGCCTGGCGCAAGAGGGGAGGGCGCCTCTGGGGCCGGGAGAAGAGCGTAGCCATGGTGTCCAGCCCAGCCCTTCCTCTTCGCCTGGGGGAAAGATAGTGAAGCCGCAGGGTTATGCAAAGAGCCCGGGGCTGCCACCCGGTTCCAGGGGAGGGGGAAGGAAGGGCAGGCCCCGGGGGAGGGTCAGGTCAGGGTTTCACCACCTCGGGGTGGGGGCCCCTGGCTCCCTGGCCCCTGCACCTTCCTCCCTGGGGCTGGCTGGGATACTGGGAGGAACCCGGGCAGATTGCAGGCAGAGGCAGGCTGCCCGGCCGCAGCCTCCCACACAAGGGCCCCAGGGATTGTCCAGCACCATCCAGCAAGGGGCGTGAGGGCAGGGGGACAGCAGCCCCCCGGGTGACTGAGGGAGGCCCACCTGGTTGGTCCTCACCCGCAGCTTCCCCGGAATGGGCTGCAGACCTGGAGTTGGGGTGGGGAGTGGGCAGGGCACAGGGTGGGGACCCGGAGAGGCGTCTCCCCCTGGGGCCAGCCAACTGCTCAACCGGCTCTGCCCCACAGGTGACATTCCACCGAGCTGACGGGGCCAGGCTGCGCCAGGCAGGGACGGCCCCACAGCTCCTGCCCCCACAGGGAGGGTGTCTGGGAAAGATAGTGAAGCCGCAGGGTTATGCAAAGAGCCCGGGGCTGCCACCCGGTTCCAGGGGAGGGGGAAGGAAGGGCAGGCCCCGGGGGAGGGTCAGGTCAGGGTTTCACCACCTCGGGGTGGGGGCCCCTGGCTCCCTGGCCCCTGCACCTTCCTCCCTGGGGCTGGCTGGGATACTGGGAGGAACCCGGGCAGATTGCAGGCAGAGGCAGGCTGCCCGGCCGCAGCCTCCCACACAAGGGCCCCAGGGATTGTCCAGCACCATCCAGCAAGGGGCGTGAGGGCAGGGGGACAGCAGCCCCCCGGGTGACTGAGGGAGGCCCACCTGGTTGGTCCTCACCCGCAGCTTCCCCGGAATGGGCTGCAGACCTGGAGTTGGGGTGGGGAGTGGGCAGGGCACAGGGTGGGGACCCGGAGAGGTGTCTCCCCCTGGGGCCAGCCAACTGCTCAACCGGCTCTGCCCCACAGGTGACATTCCACCGAGCTGACGGGGCCAGGCTGCGCCAGGCAGGGACGGCCCCACAGCTCCTGCCCCCACAGGGAGGGTGTCCTCTTCAAATGCCCTTGCAGAGGGTTTTGCCAAGCCCAGGGGCTGCTGGGCAGGGCTGGCCAGAAAAGGCTGGGGAGGTGACTTGGTCCAGAAGGCACAGGAAAATCGATGCTTCAGGCTAGGCTGGGCTTCAGCACATCCAGGACCTCCCTCCAGATCAGGGTCCTGGGGGTGCAGGCCTGGACGTGGGCTGTGGCCCATTCCCACCCTTCCTGGCTTCAGGAACGGAGGCTCTTCAGACCCGCCCGGCACCTCAGGGCAGGGCAGTGACCACGCCAGCTGGGAGCATGGAACAAACACCCATCTAGCCTGGCTCCTGTGTCCAGGGCCTCTCACCCAGGGCAGCTGCTGGGCCCCGGGGCACTCCGTGGGTGGACAGTTGCTGAGCAACCCCCGTCAGAGGACACAGGAGAGGCCTCGGCATCCTGGGCCCAAATGGGCTGAGCAAACAAGGGACTCTCACACGGGAGGGAACACAATCATCCCGGAGCCTTCCCCCACCCGCCCCGGCCCAGCTGCAGGCCAGACAGCTCTCCTTCCCAAGAGCACCTCCCTCACCACACAGAGCCAGACAAAGGTCTAGTCACTTCATTTTTACTAGTTCACATTTTCAGCAGACAAGTCAAGGTGCAAACAGGATTTATTTCACATTAATATATTAACTGAATTTTTTTGGTCAAATAAATAGGGAATTCTCTAAATAACCATCTCCTCTCTTCACAGCCAGTCCAGGAGCAAGTGAGAGCAAAATTTTAGTGCATCTAGGGGACACACTGCCAACCAGGTATGAAGCTTAAAGGGAAGAAGGCAGGCTGAGGGGCTGGCAAGAGCTCACGGTCAACGTCCAGGCCAGGCCCCAGGGGTCTGGGTCCCAGCCCACCCGGCGGCCCCCAAGTGGACATGAAGTGGACATGCATTCTCCAGTTCCAATCCGAGAGGCCCCCTCTAGAGGGAAAGGAGAGGTGGACGGAAACAAACTCCAGAAAAACCAGTGAGGCAGCAGAGGGGCTCTGCCCCAGCCACGGCCGCCCTCAGACCACCCACCCCCAGGCGGCTGGTGGGAAACCCTGGAAGACCCAGGATGAGGCAGGGACGGGAAGGTGAGTGTGAAGGGGCGCGGCCGGCTGGGGATGGAATGCAGGTGGGCAGTCAGCGGGCAGGCGGCCCTCCTTAGCCAGGCACAGACGAGGGCAGACGGAATGTGAGTGGGGCCTGGCAGGGTGCCGGAGCGGGGGCGTGGGCAGGGCTTGTGAGGCTGGGGGTAAAGCGGCTACAAAATCAGAGAGCTGGACTGTGGCGGAGGAGGTGGCCAGAGAGTCCCTCCATGGGCAGAAGCTACGAGAGCAGAACGGGGACGGGGACGGCCCCCGCCCCCCCCATGGGACAGCCGGAGGGCTCCGGGCTTACGTGGGAAACTGGGAGGCACCGCCCCGAGTCAAGGGGTCCCCCTTCCCTCGAGGCGAGTTCCTGATAACTGTTTTATATCAGAGCTGGAGGAAGGACAAGCCCTTCCCATCACGCCCCACAACCCCGACTCAGCCCCAAGGGGAGGGGAGGAGAGTGAGGGGAGGCAGGAGGAGGGGGTGGCGGGGTCTACTGGGTCTTCTTATCTTCGGGAGGGTAGTAGGGAGGTGGTGGAGGCTGGTTCTGAGGAAGAAAGGAAAGATCACGTTAGAACCGTCCGAACAAGGGGGAGGTCTCTCCCGCCTCTGAATACCAGCAGCTGGGGCTGTGGGTCGCCCTCCAGCGTGTGCCCGCCCCACTCACCGTGGGCATGTAGACGTTGTGTGGGTTGCCCGGGTTGTAATAGGCGCTGGCAGCTGCTTCTGCGGCCTTGGCTTCAGCTGTGAGAACACACACACTCGGGATGAGCCCCAGAGACAGGCCTCCCCTCCGCCCCTGCAACCCCGGCTCCTCAGTGCTCAGGTGACCGGTGCCAAGGACCCAGTTCCATGAATCAAGCAGTGCTTAACCTTCCCTGAGTGCTTCTGGCACCATTGAGACACCCCCTGTACCCCTCCCCATCCGATCTTCACCACGACACCCGCAGGTGGTTCTGTTGGCACATTTTGCGGATGAGAAGACTGAGGTACAGAGGGAAACCTTTCCCAGGGAGCACGGCCAGCTAAAGACAAGAGAGTGGGCTGGCATCTACTGATCTCTCTTCACCACCGGCCACCACACAGCTGGTCCCCTGGGACTGTCCCTAGGCCAATGATTGTGCATTATCTGGGGCTTCCGCATACCCGTGGGGAGCAGCCCAGGGGCTGAGCTCACCTGCAGAAGTGGAGGGGACATCAGGGCCGCTGACCGGAGGCTCCATGGGCCCGGGGTAGGGCGGCGGCGGGGGCTGCATGTACCCCATGGCCCCGTCCATCATGGGGGGTCCCTAATTCACCTCCTGACTGCTTAAAAAGCACAGCTAAACGGAAACAAACCCAAATGAACAAAATACCACACGCATTCCACGTGTCCTCAGCCCCGGATCCCGAGAGCCTCGGTACCTTGAGATGCCACCTGTAACATCCGCTGTCCAAATTCGATGGCACCCCCGGACATGAAGGTCAGCTTGTAGGATGCAGAGCCTTCCCAGCCACCTGAGAAGAGAATAGCGCATCAACAGCTCAGGAGAAGAGCGTTCCGTCTGAAGAGACAGCTGTAGCCCTCTCCAGGCCCCATCCAGTGGCCTGCCACACACATCGCATGCCAGCGCTGCGACCCGGCCGGCCCCCTGCCCACTTCCTGCACAGTCCTGTAAGCACAGATGCGCTGGGGCCTCCCACCCCCAATAAAGCAGCAACAGCTGATTCAAGTTCAGAGCAGATCTCTCACTCCCGGGGGAGGGGGTGGTGGTGCTGAAAACAAACCCCTGTACCTCCTGCCTGGCTTCTGTCCAAAGGGGAACCGTGAGCTCAGCAGCAAGGCTCAGGCCGGGCTGAGTGTGGGGGAAAGTGAGAATGGTGCCGGGGTCCCTGGGGTCTGCCAAGCTCGAGGGAAAAGGCCCCTGCCTCCCACGCACCTGAGCAGCGCCCTCCCCCACCTAACGTCTGACACACGCCCCAGGTCGCAGTGAGCATTTTCACTGGGTCTGCAGTCTTGAGCCGCCTTCACTCTCTCTCTGATCTGAGCTGTCATCCTGAATGCCAGCATTTCCCAGCTCTTGGCAACTTCACCCCCCGATGAATGGCTGACAGCCCAGGGGCTGATCTTGGAAGCTACTCCGGAGCCCAGAGCCCCGCCGTCACCCACCTCCTGCTTCGGCCTTCACTGTCCCTTTGATGTAGTTTGCCCCAAACACAGGTTGCTTGATCTCACAGTCCTTCATCAGATAGAAGGGCATCATGAAGGACTGCATGGCATCCTTCGCCTTGGACAGAAAAATGACCTGCAAGGAGAGACAAGGGCCATCACCGCTCGGACCACAGCCAGCCTGGCCGCCGCTCCCTCTGTGGGAGGCCGCCGCTCCCAGGGCTGGGGTGGGTGGCCGCAGCCAGCACCCAGCAGCCCCAGGGCACTGTGCGACAGCCCCCCCTGGAGGGGGCCTTTTGGAGTAAAAGGCCCATGTGCAGCTGGGCTGGGGAGGCCAGATGTGTGAATTCACAAGAAAACGCGTGACTCAGGCCACACGTGTGAACAGGATGGCCTGCTCTGTCACTCATGGGTGGTGAGGAGGCGGTGGACGCGGAGCCTCAGTTAAGAGGCTGCGAGGCGAGGGCAGAGGGGCGGCGAAGGGCTCCCGTAGCGGGGGTCCAGCCTGAGCTCCACAGAACTGAAAGGGGGCAACGGCAGCAGGTGGCGGACCCCGGGAGAAGGGGCGGCACTAACCGGCCTGTGGACTCTGCCCAATCAGCAAGGCTCTCACCCCCCGGGCAGAGAACCTGCTGTTTTATACCGACTTTAATCTGTGACTGGAGATGCCAACTTGAACCCCCAGAGACAGGGTTTTGAGACACCCCTCCCCATCCCCACCCGGGTCTCCACTAAGGCCTGTGCGCCTCTCCCCGCTTCACGTCTAAGTCAGCTCTCGGGTGGCCCCAGGCAGCCATCTTCTTCCAAGAACATCCATTTGTGTTTCTCTGGAAGTCTCTCTGAGTCTGCCCGAGGTACTCTTAGGTGAGGCCCACTCTGCAGGCTGGCATTTCTTGCTCTGCCAGGTTTGGCTGGGCTCTTTGCCCAGCCCAGAGACTGCGGCCGTGCTACTGAATCCTGTGGACCACACTTATTACTCTGGACGTGCACAAGGGCCTCACAGGCTACTCCTACAAAACTCAAAGTAACCACGGCCTCTCCCCCCAGGCCCAGGTCATTCCAGCAGCTGCACTGAACTCCAGGCTGCTTGCAGCAGCAGCTGGGGAATTTGCATGGATTCACTGTCCAGCCGTCAGTTTTGCTGCACAAAGAGCCTGGTGGTTCGAGAACCAGGGAGATGTGACAGAAACACGCTGACATTCATCAGGGCTTAGAGGCCACTAGACTCACGAGGCTGAGGCTGACCTAAGGCTCTCACATCAGCCTCCTGGAGCCACGAGTCTCCAAACCAGCTGTCTCACTGTACAACTTACCCGGTACGGGGTAAGGTAGACGGTGCCTTTCTTGGTCCCTTTGAAGGCCTCTGGCACATTCCTCATATCACTGAACGTAAGCTCTACATGGTCATAGGACATCAGGATGCTGTGAGAAAAAGGACAGGCCCTGATGAGACCGCTGGAGTCACGATCTGTCACCCCCAAGGGCTGAACCCTCCTGGGTAGCAGCTGCTTATGAGTAGCTGCCAACATGTGGTCGTTTCAACACTGCTGTGAGGAGCATAACAACACAGCCATGGAAAAAATGAGCAAGCTAGGTTCCCCGAACCCCACCCACACAGCCCCGAAGTGACCAGTGTAGGGACTTCCCTGGCGGTCCAGTGGTGAGGACTCCCCATTCTCACTACGGAAGGCCCAGGTTCAACCTCTGGTCAGGGAACTAAAATCCCACAAGACGCAGAGCACAGCCAGGAAAAAAAAAGTGACCAGTGCAGCAGAAGAGCCGCAGGGCTTTGCAGACACCATAATCCCTCCAATCAGGTTAGAGCATCTGGGTTAACTCTTCTTTTTCTTCCAGATCCTTACAGCAGGTGCTGTTTTTGTTGGTTTACCTTTTTAAGCCTGATGCGTAACTTTTTAAGACATGACTCTCCACCTTATCAAAGGGCTCACTTCAGGGTTCCTCTAAACCTGGGGTGCTTAAGCTGAGTCTGCAGGGCTATCAGTCCATGAGTCCTTGAGATGATCACACACGTGCTTTTTCCTGTGACAGTCCATAGCTCTCACCACTCTCACAGGGATTCTTGAAGAGTGAGGTTCACTGTTTTACACATCAAGCTTTATATGCTGAATGGAGACTTCAGGTACTGTTTACACAACTTTTTCAGAAATGGGGCTCAAGCATTTGCTAAAAACAAGGCACACCATTATGCAGCAGCACGGAGTCCTAAACCAGGTAGGAGGCCCAGGAGGACAGATAACATTCTTTTTTGTTTTTAAGATAACATTCTTGTCCCAGAAAAGCCTCACTGAGAGAGAAAGAACAGTCTCAGGAGATGGTACCAAATGGCATCAGCAGGGTTTGTCCACCCTGGGACTGGCTCGCACACAGAGAGGCTACACACCCAGGGCAATGTGAGGTTTCTCTGATTACAAGACAACGCAGTCCAAGTTCACATGGTTCTATTTGTCTTTTTTTTGCCCTCCCAGATATCACAACTTCCTTCACTGGGGAGGGGTAAGTGGAAAGAGGATCAGTACCAGAAAAGACAAGGAAAGCTCAGAGAAAAGAGGTCATGATCAGGAACAGGCTGGGCCTGGCAGACCCTGAGCCGGTAACATGGAGAGAGTCAGTATTCTGGGCTCCCTGAGTGCTTTCCTCTTACTCAACAAGCGTGCCGGGTTACAGCCCTGGGCTGAGTGCTGGCCTTAACCAGCGTCTAGTCTCTGATCCCACCAAGTCTCTTCTGGGGACTCAGATTCCTTCTTTGCTCCTTCAAGAGGTGCTTTTGGGTCACTCAACCAGGGCTGGCTGGTCTGATTCTAAGCGCCCAAGGAGCAAGAGGAGAGAAGCCGTTCAAGGAGCGGAAGGTAGGAGGAGAGACAGAACTGAGTGGGGGGTGGGCGGGACAGGTGGGAGACCGCTCCAGGGAGCGGCCTGAGCCAACAGGAATTCAAGGGAAAGAGGCAGAAACTGGCCTTTATAGGAAATATGTCAGGCATCTGATGATCGTTAGCTATGTAATTTCACCTCTGGGCCTCAGTTTCTCACCTGGAAACTGAGCAGTTCTGGAATATACTGGAAGGCTACATAGTGGTAGTTAAGGCTACTGACTTTGGAATCAAGACTCCTTTGCCGTTACTTACAGCTTTGTGAGCTCAAGCAAGTTTCTTAACTTCCCTGTGCCTCGGTTTCCTTACATGTAAAGTGTGTAGTGTAATAGCATCTGCCGCACAGGATTTACATACTGAAAAAGGGCAGAACAGATGTCGCCCCTCCCCGACACACAGTAAACGCCTAAATAAATGGCAATTATTTTTGTCTAAAGCTTTCCGCGTTTCATAACGTCTCCTACTCTGGGCAAGGGGTTCGAGGACGACCCGCGGGCTCCAGTTGTCTCTGCAAGCCGCCCGCCCGCTCCGGCCGCCCCGGCCCCATCCCACAGCTGATCGCGGCATCCCGGCCCCTCCCTCAACACCCACTCAGCTTCCCGCAGCCCCGCCCCCAGCCGCAACCCCCCCACCCATCAGTTTCCCCCTCCACGGGTTCACGCCCCGCCGCCCGGCGCCCACACGCTCAACGCCCGCCCCTCCGGGCCTCTAGGGTTCTTCCGCACTGTCTTCACCTCTCGGTGTTGTTGACGATCACTCCGCCGCCCTCCGAGTGGTTCTTGTTGAGCGCCATAGTCCCTCGGAACAGGGTCCCGAGCCTGGCGACGCAGTGCGCTTGCGCCCTTCTTCTGCCCGCCCCTGGTGGCGTCGTTCAGATAAGCGCCAGCCAGTCACAGCTCCCGTGCGGAGGCTGGCCCTACCGCCTGATCCCGGGCGTCACGTGCTAATAGTTTACGGCCTCGCCCCCTCCCC
>SJYT01051311.1:395733-435813 GCA_006410635.1 Cephalophus harveyi | reverse complement strand
CCCCTCCCCCTCCCCGGGTAGCGCCTGCATCACAAACAAGCTCAAGACTACAACTCCCAGAAGGCAACGCTCCCTCAACCCCGACCTCTCCCTACACGCTAGCGGAAGGATGCATTCTGGAACTTGTAGTCTCCGAGAACACAGGCCCCGATTGACTCCACGAGTCGCAAAACTAATCCCCACCCACCTCTACTCCGTCCTCCCAGGGAGCCGAATGAATAGTCCGGTTCGCCACAGAGGAATTAATCGTAACGGCGCTGGAGGCAAAAGCTCACACCCACAGGATGGAGATTGTAACCTACCCCAGCTGTAGGAGCGCTGATCGCTAACTGGGGCAGCTTCATCCCGTCTACAAACGTTTGGGGAGAACTTATATGGCTTTGCTCCCCATCCCCCCCAACACACACACACACACACACACACACGGCTTTGCTCCCCATCCCCCCCAACACACACACACACACACACACACCCACACACACACTTGAACAATCACTGAGCCAGACAGATAAGTGCAAGACCAGTTTCTGTTTGGCAGAGAAGAGTCAGGAAAAACTGCGATCGCTCCCACGAAATCAAACCCAGACCCTCCGAAGTGGGCGGTGGGAATCTCGCTGGGGTGAGGAGGACCCGAGCCCAGCGCCTGCACCTCCTCGCCTCGTCCACCGCAGCTGGCCTCGCGGTGGCGCTGCTCCCTCTAGAACGTTATGGCTTTGCCGCCTGGCCCTCCCAGCATTTTCCAGGCTCGAAGATTTAAACCAGACTGGGAGGAACTGAACGCAACTGGGCACAGCGCGAGACCGAGTGCTTCGGGCTGACTCACTGTGACTCGGCCACTGTGCGGTCCCCGCTCGGCCGCTGTAGTTTTGTAAACTTCCCCCACCTCCGAGGCGGGTCTTTCCGGGGAATTGTGGGAGTGGGAGTTGGGGCGGGGCAAGGGGCGTGGTGGTGTCTCACTCCCCTCGGGGCGGTGCTGGTGCATCCTTGATTTTAAGGGATCAGAGTTTGATTTGAAGCACACTGCTAATTTCCTGACATGTGGTGGCCAGCTTTGTGATCCACCTGCTTGACTGTCGTTTTGCGTGAGATTTCTTAGGTTAAGGGTAAAAAACTAGAAAATGTTCTGAAGCAGGTAACAGTTTCTATAAGGTCTTGTGCAAAACCAGGATGGACGTTGCAGGACAAGTGCGATGAAGTAGTACATCAGGGGACATGATGAAATCTGCCCTTGAAGGTTAGGTTAAATTCCATACATATGGGATTTTCCTGGGGGTCCAGTGGTTAAGACTCCCTGCTTCCACTGCAGGGGGCAAAGTTTCCATCCCTGGTCAGGGAGTTAGTGAAAGTCTCCTAGTCGTGTCTGACTCTGCAACTCCATGGACTGTATAACCTGCCAGGCTCCTCTGCCTGTGGAATTTTCCAGGCAAGAATATTGGGATCTTCTGGACCTAGGGATCAAACCCTGGTCCTCCTGCGTTGCAGGCAGGTTCTTTACCGTTTGAGCCACCAGGTGGCAAAGGCAGGGCACAGCCTATATCCTTGGCACAGCCAAAAAAAAAAAAAAAAAACCACACATGCAATCTATGCAGTCGTTGAAAAGAATGAAGTCAAATTCTGTGTGCTGAAATGAAAAGATTGCTAAGGTTCGTCTGAACAAATGGTGTATAAATATACTTACATTTGTTTAAAAAATAAGATCTAGGTATTAAGTCTCTTGAAAGATCCACCAGGCATAGTTTTTGGCATTACTGCTTTGAAGCTCAGCTCTGGGAAGTGGGGTGGGCAGGTTACTTTTTGTGCATTGTATGCTCTTTTATAGGACTTCTGTGGAGGCTCAGATGGTAAAGCGTCTGCCTACAATTCAGGAGACATGGGTTCGATCCCTGGGTCGGGAAGATCCTCTGGAGAAGGAAATGGCAACCCACTCCAGTACTCTTGCCTGGAAAATCCCATGGACGGAGGAGTGTGGTAGGCTACAGTCCATGGGGTCACAAAGATTCGGACACGACTGAGCGACTTCACTTTCATGCTCTTTCCTACTGTTTGTTTACTGTGCACATTTTATTTATTTTTTGGCTATACAGCATGCAGGATCTCAGTGCCCCCACCACGGATCTCACCCGTGTCCCCTGCAGTAGAAGCGCGGTGTCTTAACCAGTGAACCATAAGGGAGGTCCCTACTGTGTGCATTTTAAATGTTAATAATACATTTCAAAAAGAAAGGGAAAAAAAGAGAAAATTCACCCAATAATGGGTGTGCAAGAACAGGTGCTGTAAGTACCATAAGAGGGAAGGTGGGCCGACAGTGCACGACCCCGATTGGTGGCAGAGACAGAGTCTCGTTTTGTGGAGCCTGAAGCCTTTCCCGTGTTGGAGGCCGGCCCTGTGTAAGAACTAAAACACAGGATTATAAACACACCGTGCTGTGGCCACACTGAGGCCTCATGACGGGAGGGGAAATGTGATGAAGAGGAAGTCTGAATGGAGCAAGATAGCAGGCTTAACCCATTGTGGCTTAAGTGTCCAACTTTTGCAAGTTTCATGAAACACGTGACCATGTGAACGCATTCTTAGGGCTGCTCCCAGGCGGTGGACAGGGCAGGTCCTTTCCAGGACCACTCTAAGGAACTCCAGGGCAGTTCGTTGTTGACCCATGTCAGGGGTGGAGGTGGAGATAAATTAGAAGTTTGGGATTAACATATACTACATATACTACTGTATGGCTTCCCAGATGGCTCAGTGGTAAAGAATCCGCCTGCCAAGCGGGACACACAAGTTCGATCCCTGGGTCAGGAAGATCGCCTGGAGTAGGAAATGGCAGCACACTCTAGCATTCTTGCCTGGGAAATCTGATGAACAGAGTAGCCTCGGGGGCGACAGTCCATGGGGTCGCCAAGAGTCAGACACCACTTGGCAACTAAACAGCAAACAGCAGCAAACAGGAAGGACCTACTGTATCACAGGGAGTGATACTCAATATGTTGCAATAACCTGTAATGGAAAAGAATCTGAAAAAGAATATATGGGAGGGGTGTATAACTGAATCAGTTTGCTGTGCACTTGAAACTAACACATTATAAATTAACTATACCTCAAGAATAAAGTAATTACAAACTGCTTAAGCATTTTGTCATGAATGCTATTTTTCCCCAGAAGGAGACTGTGAAGTGAATCACCTAAAAAGGAAAAAAGAGACACAGATCAGGATTGGGACAATTTTAATTTTGTATTGTGATGTCCTTTGAGGTTTTCTGTAATACGTTGTCTTTTAAAATCTGCTAATCCTTGTGCCCTAAATTGATTTCGTAATCCTCACTTTGAAAACTCCTATTCCAAAAGGAAGGATGAGGGTAGTGTGGGTGGGGGAAGCGGAGGAGAGGACAGGAGAGTGCTGGAGTTGATGTAATACCCCACCAGGTTCCCCACCCCATCCCGCCAGAGATGGGACCTGCATCCGCCCAACTCCTGGAGCTGAAACTGTCCCATATTTGCGGTTCCCCGATCAGTTTACTTGGAGAAGGAAATGGCAACCCACTCCAGGGTTCTTGTCTGGAGAATCCCAGGGACGGGGGAGCCTGGTGGGCTGCCGTCTATGAGGTCACACAGAGTTGGACACGACTGAAGTGACTTAACACAGTAACAGATCAGTTTACTAAAGGGTGTGTCAGTGAGATTTAGGTCATTCTCATCCTCTTGGTGAGGAGGAGAGTTTTGTTTCTCTTAGTATTTTTTTAAATTATCTATGTATGTATGGTTGCCCTGGGTCTTCGTTGCTGCACGCGGGCTTCCTCTAGTTGCCGTGAGTGGGGGGCTCCTCCGTTGTGCACAGGCTTGTCGCAGTGGGCTTCTCTTGTTTCGGAGCACAGGTCCTGGGTGCACAGGCTAGCTGTGGCACAGGGGCTCCTTAGTCCTGGCTCTCAGACTATAGAGTGTAGACTCAGTAGCTGTGGGCTTTAGTGTGGACTCTTCCGGGACTAGGGATTGAACCTGTGTCCCCTGCATCGGCAGGTGGATTCTGATTCCCTGTACCACCAAGCACGGCTGAGAGTTTTTCTTTAGATGTCACATCTTTGTTTCACTCTTCCAGGGCTAGGAGACTCAAAAGACTGGGGCTTTTTTCCCTTTCTCAACCAAGAGGGCAGGCAAGCCTTCCTGTTCCTTAATAGTGGTTCCCAGCTCTGGCTGAACACAGAAGTTGTCACATACCCTGAAGGTACAAAGCCCCAGGCTCTTGCCTGGAGCCTACTATCTGTGACTGGGACTGTAGGGGCTGGAGACTGGAGATGACAGAATGACTGGACCTAGAGAGGGAAGGGGTGTTTTCCAAAGCCCTGAACTGGAACAGAGTTTGGGGAATTCTCCAGTGGTACCCCTCCAGCCTGCCCCCTTATCTGTCCTGCTCCCACATAGCAATCCCAAGAGGTGGGTTGTGGTCAATGGGGGTCCTGAAGTGTGTTTTGGGGGGTTGTGTGAAATTGTCCAGCTATCTGAACAGAGAATTCAGTATAAAGAATTAACACAGGTATAAAGCTAGGCATGTTGCTTTAAAGGTAGGTCGCTAGGTAACAGAAAAGGTGAAAATAAATAATTCTAAGGTGTCCCAGAGGGACCTGAACCTAGGACTGGAGGAGCCAAAGGGCAAAGTTGGAATAATTATAATAAAACATAGGAGCTTGAAGGAAATGCCCCTGGTTCTAAAACCTAATGCTTTGAGTGGGGTACATGCTCGCTGGTGGCGGTGTCTCTGAACAGGGCTCAGGGTAGCTAGTTCTGCAAGGGATGGAGAAACTGGCAAACGGCATTTAGCTGCTGATAAGGAACGGCAGCTGCGCTTCCCTGGTGGCTCAGTGGTGAAAATCTGCCTGCGGATGCAGGAGACACGGATTCCATCCCTGGGCCCGGAGGATCCCCTGGTAGGTCACACAGAGTTGGACACGACTGAAGTGACTTAACACAGTAACAGATCAGTTTACTAAAGGGTGTGTCAGTGAGATTTAGGTCATTCTCATCCTCTTGGTGAGGAGGAGAGTTTTGTTTCTCTTAGTATTTTTTTAAATTATCTATGTATGTATGGTTGCCCTGGGTCTTCGTTGCTGCACGCGGGCTTCCTCTAGTTGCCGTGAGTGGGGGGCTCCTCCGTTGTGCACAGGCTTGTCGCAGTGGGCTTCTCTTGTTTCGGAGCACAGGTCCTGGGTGCACAGGCTAGCTGTGGCACAGGGGCTCCTTAGTCCTGGCTCTCAGACTATAGAGTGTAGACTCAGTAGCTGTGGGCTTTAGTGTGGACTCTTCCGGGACTAGGGATTGAACCTGTGTCCCCTGCATCGGCAGGTGGATTCTGATTCCCTGTACCACCAAGCACGGCTGAGAGTTTTTCTTTAGATGTCACATCTTTGTTTCACTCTTCCAGGGCTAGGAGACTCAAAAGACTGGGGCTTTTTTCCCTTTCTCAACCAAGAGGGCAGGCAAGCCTTCCTGTTCCTTAATAGTGGTTCCCAGCTCTGGCTGAACACAGAAGTTGTCACATACCCTGAAGGTACAAAGCCCCAGGCTCTTGCCTGGAGCCTACTATCTGTGACTGGGACTGTAGGGGCTGGAGACTGGAGATGACAGAATGACTGGACCTAGAGAGGGAAGGGGTGTTTTCCAAAGCCCTGAACTGGAACAGAGTTTGGGGAATTCTCCAGTGGTACCCCTCCAGCCTGCCCCCTTATCTGTCCTGCTCCCACATAGCAATCCCAAGAGGTGGGTTGTGGTCAATGGGGGTCCTGAAGTGTGTTTTGGGGGGTTGTGTGAAATTGTCCAGCTATCTGAACAGAGAATTCAGTATAAAGAATTAACACAGGTATAAAGCTAGGCATGTTGCTTTAAAGGTAGGTCGCTAGGTAACAGAAAAGGTGAAAATAAATAATTCTAAGGTGTCCCAGAGGGACCTGAACCTAGGACTGGAGGAGCCAAAGGGCAAAGTTGGAATAATTATAATAAAACATAGGAGCTTGAAGGAAATGCCCCTGGTTCTAAAACCTAATGCTTTGAGTGGGGTACATGCTCGCTGGTGGCGGTGTCTCTGAACAGGGCTCAGGGTAGCTAGTTCTGCAAGGGATGGAGAAACTGGCAAACGGCATTTAGCTGCTGATAAGGAACGGCAGCTGCGCTTCCCTGGTGGCTCAGTGGTGAAAATCTGCCTGCGGATGCAGGAGACACGGATTCCATCCCTGGGCCCGGAGGATCCCCTGGAGAAGGGAATGGCAAGCCACTCCAGTATTCTTGCCCAGGAAATCCCATGGACAGAGGAGTCTGGTGGGCTGCAATCCATGGGGTGGCAAAAGAGTCTGACACCACTAAACGGCTAAACCTAGGAACTGCAGCTTCAGGGTGAGGAAGCCTTCCAGTGATGAGGAAAGAGCCAGCAGCTGGGAAGCAGTCGGCCCCCTTCTCCCAGCCCTGCAGGCCCTCTAGCGCCCCCTGTTGGCAGAATCCGACAGGGAGCAGCAGGTACTGGAGAATTGCAGCGTCTTAGCGGAGGCGGACGTGAGAAGGCCACTCCAGTACTCTTGCCTGGAAAATCCCGTGGGTGGAGGAGCCTGGTGGTCTGCAGTCCATGGGGTTGCTAAGAGTCAGACACGACTGGGCGACTTCACTTTCACTTTTCACTTTCATGCGTTGGAGAAGGAAATGGCAACCCACTCCAGTGTTCTTGCCTGGAGAATCCCGGGGACGGGGGAGCCTGGTGGGCTGCAGTCTATGGGGTCGCACAGAGTCGGACACGACTGAAGCAACTTAGCAGCAGCAGCAGTAGCAGCCCCTGAATCAACATTCAGAAAACGAAGATCATGGCATCCGGTCCCATCACTTCATGGTAAATAGATGGGGAAACAATGGAAACAATGACAGACTTTATTTTCTTGAGCTCCAAAATCACTGCAGATGGCAACTGCAGCCATGAAATTAAAAGATGCTTGCTCCTTGGAAGAAAAGCTATGACCAACCTAGACAGCATATTAAAGAGCAGAGACATAACTATGCCAACAAAGATTTGTCTAGTCAAAGCTATGGTTTTTCCAGTAGTCATGTATGGATATGAGAGTTGGACCATAAAGAAAAATTGATGCTTTTGAACTGTGGTGCTGGAGAAGACTCTTGAGAGTCCCTTGGACTACAAGGAGATCAAACCAGTCAATCTTAAAGAAATCAACTCTGAATATTCATTGGAAGGACTGATGCTGAAGCTGAAGCTCCAATACTTTGGGCACCTGATCGAGGAGCCAACTCATTAGAAAAGACGCTGATGCTGGAAAAGACTGAAGGCAAGAGGAGAAGGGGACAACAGAGGATGAGATGGTTGGATGGCATCACTGACTCGATGCACATGAGTTTGAGTAAACTCCGGGAGATGGTGAAGGACAGGGAAGCCTGGCGTGCTACAGTCCATGGGGCTGCAGAGTCAGACACGACGGAGCGACTGAACAACAATAAGCCCCTGTCCCACAGAGCCCTGTTGACAGGGGGGGTGTTCTGAGTTGAACTATGTCCCCCCCTCAAATGCATGTGTGAAAATCCTAACCCCTAGTGCCTCAAATCGTGACCTTATTTGGAAGGAGGGCTGTGGTAGATATAATTAGTTCAGATGAGGTCATTAGAGTGGGCCCTAGTCCAACATGACTAGTGTCCTTATAAAAAGGGGAAATTTGGGCACAGCTCTGCACACAGGGAGAATGTCACGTGAAGATAAAGGCAGAGTGCTACTACAAGGACTGCCAAACATTGTCAGTAAACCCCCAGAAGCTATGGAAAAGGCCTGGAACACATTCTGCCTGAGAAGGGACCAACCCTGCCAACACCTTGATCTCAGACTCCGGCCTCCCCAGAGCTGGGGGACAATGCATTTCTGTTGTTTAGGCCACCTAGTTTGTGTTACTTCGTTAGTCTGCTCAACCCAAGCAGACTCACACAGTGGGGCTGGGGCAGAAAGACAACAGTTGGTCACAATCTCCAAATCCTTGGGGGAGAGGAGGCTCACCATACAAGGACCCCTGGGGCTCAGACCACGGACATCTCAGCTGCTGCCCCATTGGAGACGTTTTCCTATCCCATGTGTATGCTCTTTTCTTAGTGAGTCGCATCTGACCCTTTGCAACCCTTTGGACTGTAGCCCATCAGGCTCCTTTGTCCATGAGATTTCCTAGGCAATACTGGAGTGGGTTGCCATTTCCTCCTTCAGGGGTTAAGGGACCGAACCTGCATCTCCTGCATTGCAGGTGGATTCTTTACTCACTGAGCCACCCAGGAAGCCCCCTTCTATCCCATGGCACTGTATAGTGTAAGTAAGGGTTAGTCACTCAGTCATGCCCGACTCTTTGAGACCCCATGGACTGCAGCCCACCAGGCTCCTCTGTCCATAAGATTTTCCAGGCAAGGATTCTGGAGTGGGTTGCCATTTCCTTCTCCAATGGCACTGTATAAACCCAGACTATCACTCTACTGAGGCGAAGACACCCCAAACCCACACACACACACACAAAAATTCCTGAGATTGAATTTCTTACCCTCTTGGTGAAGGGCAGCTCATAATCAAATTTTATGATTTAGGAAAAATACCAAAATCGACATTTCTTGTACCTGAGCATTATGGAACCTTTTCATACTCCATACGCTGCATTTTTTTCCTTCACTCAGCCAGTCATCTTCTTGAGAAAGAAAACTCTTGGTAAGCCTCAACTTTCCGCCATCTGCTCTTGGTTGGTTGGGCTTCGAAGCTGGAGCGGTAGACGCCATGTGGGGCGCCAGTGATGGGAAGTGAGCTGTTTCAGGGCATGTCATTTTGGCCGCGGGTATTTCAGTAACACAGGTTCCTTGCTCCTCCGTCAGGAAACCCAGCCAGGGCTTGTCTGGGGCTGTTTCTGGTTCCTATGGAGATGAGCTCCACCCGGCGGTTCCCCATCCAGACCTCCCTGCTCTGTGGAGTTCAGTATCCCCAGGCACAGCTGCAAGGCCAATTCTGAGCGATTCCTGCTGTGGGATTGTTTACACAACGCCCCTGCTCTCAAGTTCCCCTCTGTGCCTCCCACATCCCAGAAAGCCAGAAAGACCCAGGCATCACCTCTGACGTGGTCTCCACCCCAGCACGGAGGAGTCGTGCCTGGAGGGACCCTTCTATAGGAGGAAGCTCAGGGAGGTGTCTGGAGGGGCACCTGTGGCTCTGGGCCCCTTCCTGCTATTTCTGGGTCTTCCTTCCAAGAGAGTGGGGGGCAGGGAGGCTCCTCTCCATCCCCCTGGAAAGATGGATGATCTCTCTCATCCCTTTTTTTTCCTTCTTTAAAACCATTTCTCACTTAAATAATAGACTGGGTTGGGATTTTTTTTGGCCGTCTTGCAAGGCATGGGCATCTTAGCTCCCCAACCAGGGATCTAACCCAAGCCGCCTGTAGTGGAAGCATGGAGCTCTAACCACTGGATCACCAGGGAATTCCCTACAGAGTGATTTAAACTTTCAAATCTGATTGTATTGTTTACCCATGTGAAACCCTGCCATGGGCTGCCCATTCCTCCTAATTAAAATCCAGAATCCTTACCAGGCTCTGCCCTACCAGGCCTGGCTGCCACTTCATACCACTTGTCTTCCTTAAAACACTTTGGTCCCTGGGTGCTTGGCCCAGTCCTGAGCCCACACCCATCCTCTCTGTCTTGCTCACTCCTTGCCCTCCAGGCCTCAGCTGTCCCTTCGGGGAGGTCTTTCCTGAAAATGCCTGTCCGCCAGCCCCACTAGGGCCCCTTCTCATGACCGCTGTCTAATTTCCTTTTTGTTTTAAATTTCTGTCCCTGGAAAATTTGTGTTTCATTTTGTTTTGTAATATAGCAGAGGCAAAACTTTTCTTCAGCGTAAAAATACACTGGCTGCATCACATAAAAATTACACCGGTAAGTGTACAGTTCGTGGCATTGAGCATGATCCCATTATTGTGAGACTATGCCCACGATCCTTCTCCAGGACTCAAGTGGCAATTCTGACTCCAGTAAACACTAGCTCCTCAATCCCCCCGCCCCCTAGCCCCTGCGACTGCCCCCCGCTACTTTCTGTTTTTATTATTAATTTGCCTATTCTCAGTGCCTTGTATAAATGGAAACACACAAGATTTGTCCTTTCACATTTGGCTTATTTCACTTAGCATAATGTCTTCAAAGTTTATTCATGTGATAGAATGTGTCAGAATCTCAGTCTTTTTTAAGGCTGTTGTGTACTCAGACCACGCTGTGTTTATCCATTCGTCCATTGATGAACACTTGGGTTGTTCCCACCCTTAGGCTGTTGTGAATTATGTTGCTATGGACATGGCTTTACAAGCATCTGTTTGAGTCCCTGCTCTTAGTTCTTTTGGGTGTATCCCAGGGTGGAGTCCCTGTCCTTTTCTTGTGCAGTACTTATTACAACCTCGACTCTCATGGGGCCGGTGGTGTGACTCAGGCATCTTTGTTGGGATCACTCACCACAGTATCCCCAGCCCCGAGTACTGTACATCGCACTGAATACATATTGTTGAGTGAATGAGGGAAAGTGTCCCATCTTAGTGGGTGGAGCAACATGGAGCGTCCTGACACATGTAGTCTGGGCTCATCTTAGCTCCCAAAGAACAAATTCATGGAGTTCCCCTGCTGCTGCTGCAGCTGCTGCTAAGTCGCTTCAGTCGTGTCCGACTCTGTGCGACCCCATAGACGGCAGCCCACGAGGCTCCCCTGTCCCTGGGATTCTCCAGGCAAGAACACTGGAGTGGGTTGCCATTTCCTTCTCCAATGCATGAAAATGAAAAGTGAAAGTGAAGTCCCTGAGTCGTGTCAGACTTTCAGCGACCCCATGGACTGCGGCCCACCAGGGTCCTCCTCCGTCCATGGGATTTTCCACGCAAGAGTGCTGGAGTGGGGTGCCATTGCCTTCTCCTGGAGTTCCCCAAGGACTGACAAAATTTCCAAGAGTATCAATTTTATTTATTTTTGAAATATAAGTATATACATTTTAATTTATTTTTAAGAATATATTCATATTTTAGGATCAGGACATGTACATGTATGACTAAGCAACATGGTTGACACAGACCACATCCTCACCAGTAAGCTTCTAAGAACCATTTACTGCGCTGCCAGTGGTACTGGTGAAGAAAGATGGAGAATAAATAATAGTGCTTTGGGGAGCATCGTAGTCATCAATGGGGTAGGGAAAGAGGGAGCCTCATTGTGGACATAACAGCAGGAATAACTCCCCAGTACTGCATTCAAGAGAATAATAATAATACCAGTAACATATGGGCTCACTCTGTGCCAGACTTGTGCCAAGCACTTTGCCTAAATAGCTCATTTCATCCTCAAAAAAACACTATGCACTTTTCTCTGAATTTCTCCCACCTAATTTTTTGCCTCCTCCAACCCACTCCCCTCTGGCAACTACCTGTTTGTTCTCTGTATCTGTGTTTGAATTCTACTACCATTATTTTTCTCTTTTCCCCTTCTCTGCCCTACTGAATAAGACGACAACCTGTTAGCCACTGTAGTTTGGGGAGAGACATCATTTTGAATTTGTCATTGGCAGTGGTTTCCAGTATTGTCTTTTTTACTGTTCACTTTGGGCTTCCCTGGTGGCTCAGAGGTTAAAGCATCTGCCTGCAGTGTGGGAGACCTGGGTTCGATCCCTGGGTCAGGAAGATCCCCTGAAGAAGGAAATGGCAACCCACTCCAGGATTCTTGCCTGGAGAATCCCATGGACGGAGGAGTCTGGTGGGCTACAGTCCATGGGGTCGCAAAGAGTCGGACACGACTGAGCGACTTCACTTCACTATTATTTTTAAAACCCAGTACCAATCATTAGCAGTCTAGATTCACAGATTTTTATTTCACTTATTTGTTCTTCTTTCAGCTTCCCCAAGCAGCATGTGGGATCCTAATTCCCTGATCAGGGATCAAACCCGTGCCCCCTCTATTGGAAGTGAGGAGTCTTAATCACTGGACCTCCAGGGAAGTCCTTGTGCTTCTATTATTATCCCGATTTTACTAGTGAGGAAATCCAGGCACAGAGGGGGCTAAGTACCTTGCCTAAAGGCATATGGCTAGGAAATGGCCAGAGTGGAATTTTTAGCCCAGACTTTCTGATTCCAGAACTCACACACAAAACCATTCTTCTCCACTGCTGAAGCAGAGAAGTGCTACTCTTTTTGTTACAGCCAATCAGAGATATTACAGAGTAAAATTAAAAACTGAGTGTCATTTACAAAGTACCCAGGACCTCAAAGACTACCTCCTACCTGTCTCCGTGCTCGGGCTGTGAGCGCCTCCCCGGCCAATTTGCTGAGGATGCTGGGAAGCAGATTGAGGCTTGCACCCAGCTGGGGCCCGTGAGGACCACTCAGGACCTCCTGTAGTTCTTAGGCATCTCCTGAAAGACATGATGGTGCAGAAAAAGAGTGACCTCATGTTCTAGATTTTGAACATTGGCATCAAATGTTGAGTGTGTTGCAGCAAAAATGGAAATGAAGTGTTTCCTCTCCTGAGAACAAGGAAAGTAAAAAGAACGGTGAACAGGCAAGAGAAGAAACGTAAATGGGCTTGAAAGGCTTAATCACTCCTAGCTTTATTTTACTTGTCACTAATCTGTACTGTCTGTTAGATTTGTCCTTCACGAAGCTAACCTATCGCCCCCTGATGCTATGCTTATTGCATCCTGAACCTGGTGTTAGCTCTCTCTTGAAACAAATCACCCCTTATCACTGTTTGCTTTTCAGAAAGAAGGTCAAAGGCAGATGACCCAGAGACAAATAAACCCAGTTACTGGACTGTTTTGAAATAACGCAAGAAGAAGAAAAACACAAGACCTTCATTACTTTGAGCTTTATCATTTACCCTAAAACCATGAAATCCAGGCTATATAACATCTCTCAGTTCTCCTAGGAGGGGGGTACAGTCCTTGAGGTGCTAGCCTGCTGTGTCTTACCCCATGCATGGCAGCGGAATTAAGCCATCTTCCCTTTATTGTTGTTATTATTTATTTATTTATTGGCTGTGCAGGGTGTTCGTTGCTGCGCAGGCTTTTCTCGAGTTGCAGACAGCAGGGGCTCCTCTCTAGTTGCGGTGTGCAGGCTTCTCATTGCCGTGGCTTGTCTTGTTGAGGAGTACAAGCTCTAGGGCACGCAGGCTTCAGTAGCTGCGGCTCCTGGGCTCTAGAGCACAGTCTCAATAGTTGGGGTGCTTGGGCTTAGTTGCTCCACAGCATGCGGGATATTCCTGGATCAGGGATCAAACCCATGTCTCCTGGCTTGCAGGCGGCTTCTTTATCACTGAGCCACCAGGGAAGCCTGTAAGCCATCTTTCTATTTCCTCCAAATTCTGTCTCATTGTTTCTATTTGGCATCGGTGGACAGGGAGCGCAGATCTGGGGGAGAGGTATGGGGCTGAATAGGACACACACCCTGCAGCTAAATGCTGTCTTCTTCCCAGGGGAGAGATCTCAGCAATAGCAGAGACAACTGCAAGCCTCCGCCCCTCCTAGTTCAGCCCCATCTTCCTGGCCAGGCCTTCATTTTCAGCCACAGTCTCAGTCCAGCCTCACCCTGTGCCTGGGAAGAGAAGAAAGGCACTTCTGTGAGTTCCTTGAATGGGCTGGAGGAGGAGGAGAGGGAGGAGGATGCGTCTACCCCTTTCCTCCTGGAATCGGGGGTAGGGGGATGGTGGGAGCAGGGAGGGGTGGAGGACCTAGCTGCCAAGAGGGGAGAGATGCTTGAGTCCGTTGATCAGCCTGTTGTTTGGAATTCCGGGGCTCATTTTCCCACAGAAACAAAGCTCAAGTGGCGGTTGGCTCCCCGCCTGGCCCAAAGGAGCCAGACTCGGCTAATAGCAACGCAGCCTCCGACGACCCTTCACACTCTTCCCACACTGCCGATGTCAGGAGCTTCGGAAACCACAGGGCCTCAGGCTGCTCTGGAAGAAAGGACTCTGGTGGCTGTGGAAACTGGGGTCTGGGCTGGGAGCAGCTCTTCCACAGGCGACAGCACTGGGGAGCAGCCTGTGTGAGTGTGTGTAGTCATTTCTAAGCACACCCCTCAGTTTCTTCATCTGCAAATGGTGGTGGTAAAAGAAGGTTTGGACTAGATCGATGGTTTTCTAACCTTTGTCTTTTTAACAGCTTCTCTTTTTTGCAAGTCATCTTGCATAAAAATCTGTTCTGATTATAAAGCGTTGGCAGGGCTGATGAGGAGCTAGCCCCCTGGTATCCCTTCCCACCCCACCAGCCTGCCCTGCCTCAGTGTCCCTTCTCAGAACTCCAGATGTCCTCGGAGCATGTTTGAAAAGTCACTAGGCTGGATCCACACACACAACTACACCCAGGCAGACAGTGTATTAGTGTAGACCTATACACTAATGCACAAGCAACATACAAGCACAGACACACAGACACCTAAACACACACATAGGCAAAGAGATACACCCAGAAACACATAGACACTCACATACACCACATCTCTCCAGCTCTAGTATGATCCTACAATCAGAGAGGAAGTGCAGGGTTGCAGCTAATACTCTAGACTGGGGATGACAATGAGACTTGGGGTCAGCCTCAGCCACATTCTTGTGAGCTGTGCGGCCCTGGGTGAGCCGGTCCCTGCACTGAGCTGTAAATGTTAACACTGGGATCTGAGATTAAGGTGTACAAGGTTCTGTGAGTCTCGAAGCTGGCAGTCACTCTGGTAACTTTCCAGGCGGCTCAGTGGTAAAGAATCTGCCTGCCAATTCAGGAGATGCGTGTTTGATCCCTAGGTCGGGAAGATCCCCTGGAGGAGGAAATGGTAACCCATTCCAGTATCCTTGCATCGGAAATCCTAGGGACAGAGGAGCCTGGTGGGCTACGGTCCATGTGGTCGCAAAGACTGAACCACAAAGTCGCTCTGCAAGTGGCAGGGATACTGTGGCTGCAGACTTGACTAGTCAGGCCTGAACTGCAGGAAGGAAGCACCAGTCCTGTGCAGGCGCCTCGTCCATCTAACTCACTTTCAGTGGCATGCGGGGACCCTGCAGAATCAGGGGCCTGAGTGTCCTCTGTAAGAGGAGGGGGATGGGGCGTGCCAGGGCAGGGGTGGGCAGGGCTCTGTGAAAGGCGGGAGGGTCCCGGAGGTGAGGGGACTCCCCATTGGTCCACGTTGCCATAGCAACGTGGAGGCACAGCCTCCCCCATCCGTCCCCGGGCCGGTGAGCTGGGGCCCTTGGCTGTCAAGGAAACGGTGCCGAGAACACAGAGCCTCAGGAGCCAGCAGGCCCCGCCCGGAAAAACAACATCCTGGCTGTGGGGCACCAGCAGGCTCTGTGGGAGGGGCTATTTTTAGCTGGTGAGGCAGCCAGGGCAGGACTTGTATGGCCTTGCTGTCTGGCTGAATAACTCAGCCATTGTCCTGCCTGACCTTAGGCCTGGGGCTCAGAGGCCTCTGTCTGCCCCTGCTCTCCAGGCTGGGGTGCACCTGAGTCACCGAGAACCCCGCCACCCCGGGGGGCAGAGGCTGGCCTGGGAACACACCTTGCAGCCCCTGGAGCAAGTTCTCTGCCTTGAAATCAGCATGCAGGCGTCCCAAGCTGGGATGGGGTGGGGTGGGGTTGGGGGGTGGTCCTAGGGCCACAGGGGGCCCTGGACCTTCCTGGGGGAGAGGCAGAGGCTCTACTGGGGCACAGAGCCCAGGGTCTCCCCAGTGTGGAGGCTGAGCCCGGTTCCAGCCGCCCAGCTGCTGCAGAGATGTCAGGCAGCCTCCTAAGAAACAGACAGGTCCTTTTAGGGAAGACATTCCCAGCTCCAGCCACACCCTGGGGTCGATTCAGCCGCAGCCCTCATGAGCTGACAAGGTGTGCGTATGAAAACAGCTCTAGTCTCAGACTTTGTTGCCCACGCCCAGGAGTCCTGCCCTGCTCTTGCGGAGTGTGAGGTCTGCGTTGAATCTTGGGCAAACACCCTTCGGCAGGTTCCAGAACTAGGCTATAGCAACAAGGATGAAAATAGCTGGTGGGCACCAGACCATCCAAAGCGGACACGCGGGCAGCCAGAATGACTGGGGGGTGGACCCCTCTGGGAGAAGCCACCTCTGGCTTTCCCTGTTCAGAACTTGGGAGTAGGGCATATGCAAAAGGTAGGCACCCGGTTTCAGCCTCCTTTTCCTGGGTCAGGGCTCTCCCGCCCAGTAGGACTCCTGGGACCAGGGCCTTACTCCCTTCTCCTGCCTTTCAAGACCAGCTCAGGAAAGATGGGAAGTACGGGGAATTCTTGGTGGATGCAGAGAAGAGTGCTTCCCAGGTGGCTCAGTGGTAAAGAATCCACCTGCCAATACAGGAGATGCAAGTTCGATGCCTGGGTCAGGAAGATTCCCTGGAGGAGGAAATGGTAACCCGCTCCAGTATTCTTGCCTGGAAAATCCCAAGGACAGAGGAGCCTGGAGGGCTACAACCCATGAGGTCACAAAGAATGGGACACAACTGAGCGCGCACACACGTAGGAGAGAAGGGTAGAAAAGGGAGTCGTTCAGAGACCAAACGTTTATTGAGCACCTACTGTGTGCCAGGCACTGTCCCAGGAACCTGGGAGAGGAAGGGTCAGGGTAGCCTGGAACTGTCCAAGCTGTGATTCCTTCTCCCAGAAACAAGGCCTGCAGGGGGACAGGGTCTGGGGGGCCTCCTCCCTGAGAGGTGGAAGGCCTTGGGTACAGAAGGTGGAGGCCTCTAGGAATGAGAAGGCTGGGGAATGTGTGGGGGTCCGAGGCTGTTGCCTTCTCTGGTTCAAACCAGGGGTGCAGAGAAGCAAGCTTCCCAGGAGCTGGGTCAGCAGCGGGAGGAGGCCCCGGGCCCCTGCATCACCTCCTCTTGAGCACGGATATGCAGGACTTCTTGAGGGGCCCGATCTGCAGATGGGCGTCTACACTCTCTAGGAAGAAGGCGGGCTTGAGTCTGCGTGTGAAGAGCCCCGCAAAGTGGCTGTCCAGGCGGCTCTGGAAGGGGTCGACCGGGGAGGCCGGCGTGCCACTCCGGCGCGCCCGGGAGGCCCTCAGCCTCCGTAGGAGGCTCATCTTGCCGTCCCGCACGGCATAGAAGGCCAGGGCTCGGTCAGCATATTCCAGGCAGATCCCCACGGTGGGCGAGAAGGGGTGCGGCAGGGGTGCCTCCTGCCCGTGGAACCAGACGGAGAAGCTGCGTCCGTTCCACTGCAGGCAGCAGGAGTAGGCGTTGCGGCCCAGCCGGCCCCGGTCGTAGGGCTCTTGTGGGGAGAAGTCTTCGGCCATGACCCCCACGCTGACCCAGCCTTCAATGATCTCCACCTCCCAGTAATAGGTGCCCCGGTCCAGGGCGCCCTCGCCCAGCACCTGCTCGCAGTGGGTGAAGCGGGTGGGCGACTCGGGGTAGTTAATAGGACACAGCACCCTCTTCACGCCCTTGGTTCCAAACAGCTGCAGGAACTTGTCGGCCGTGTCACTGTCCAAGTCCACGATGTAGGCAACTGCCCCCACGGACCGGAGAGAAACGCGGGGCTCAGGTCCAAGGTCAGGCAGGGCAGCCTTTCCTCGAGGGGCCCACCTCCCCCAAACACCTCTCCCGTCCTTTGTAATGGGCATGATTCAGCCATCACGGGGAGCCCCCCGTGAGCTGACCTAGTTCACCCTCTGAACCGGGGACAGGAATCCCGGCCCGTGGGCACTTAGGGCCTGGCCCAGCAGCCTTGGGAGAGCCCAGGTGTCAACTTACACTTGAGGAAGTAATCCCTAGGAGCCTCGCTCTCCAGGTTGTTGGTGCTGTCGGGGTCCTGGGACTCAGCGTCTGCTGCCGAAGAGGAGACAGTCGGTGAGGGTCTCCTTAGCTGCCTGTGGCTGGGCTGCGCAAGCAACCCCTCTCTGAACCTGTGATTGAAATCCTCCTCCTCCTCCTCCTCCTCCTCCATCCTCCAGCACCCCAGGCCACCTGGGGACAGGCACATGCCCAAATACGGTACCCAGTGTTCACACGCATGCTGGTCCTCGTTCTACGTTCCACGACCTCCCTGGGCTTCATCCTCTCTGAAGCCAGAGGGTGTGCCAGGACAGGCCCTCTCTGCCCCCCAGGCTGCGGCCAAAGGGGCCGACTCGTGATTACAGGGTGGTGGCTCGAGTCCCTGGCAGGATTTGGGGTCCCACCCTGTGCTAGGCACAGTTTCCATCCTCCACTCCTGAGCGGGCACCGGGCCTGGGGGCCCTGTGCGGGGAGCCTGGGGAAGGGTGAGTCACTTGCGGGGGGCGCCCACCTTCTGTGCCTGGCTTCTGCAGCCCGTCTTCGTCACCGCCCAGCCCCCGCAGCTGCTCCCACTGGCTGGAACAGGCTGAAGCCAGGACGGCCCGCACCGCGCGCACAGCCTGGGAGGACTTGGTGAAGCTGAGCTCCCTCGGGGGTCCGGGCCCGGGGCCGCACCCCTCCTCCAGGGCCAGCCTGAGTGCCAGGAGCTCCTGTGCCAAACGGATGCCCATTAAGGCTGAGCCGGCCACAGCAGCTCCTCCGGGCAGGAGACAGACAGCTCTGCCAGGAGGCAGGCACAGCCACGAAGGCGGCTCCCCGCAGCCTCCTCCTGCGGCTTCAATGCCCGCTGCGCCCACAGAGCCGCCCTCACCTGCAGGAAGCTGACCGAGTCGGCTTCGGGGACCTGACTGAGGTTGTGGCGGGCCCTGCTGAGTCGGCTCCGCTGCTCCTCCTGCCGCCGCAGGTCACCCTGGGAGCGGCCCAGCATGGTCGCCTCCCCCTCATCGATGAAGCCCAGCACCTCCGTCTGAAAGCCCTGCAGGACGGCCGCAGCCTCGGCAAACAGCCGGCTCACCCTCTCCCGCTCTGCCACGGCTGCACTCTGCACAGGACAGTGAGGGGTGGGCAGTGAGGACAGAGAACGCCCCGAAGACGTTTTGGCCACCTTCTCAGACCCCCGCCTTCCCACCATGTCTTGTTGAGGGCGGGGGGTGGACAGAGGCACCAGCCCGAACTGCCCTGGGTCTGTGCCAGGTCAGCGGGGAGACAGGCATGCTCAGTGGAGCCGGGCCACGCCCTGGGCACGGGCTTCTCTGGGGTGGACGATGCCATTATGAAAGCTCACAGCGCGGGAAGCCTGCGGCAGGGGTGGATGGGGGCGGGGTTGGACGGGATCTGACCTTGATGAGGGCCACCGTGCGCCGGGACTGAGCGATGCCTGCGCCCAGCTCGTCCATGCGGTCCTCCACCGCGCTCAGGACTTTGGGCTGCTCGGCCTGTGGACGACACCCTCAAGGAGAAAGGGGTCTAGAAGTAGGGTCCCGGGCCTCACCGAGGGGGACGTGGGGGTGACCAGGAGTGGTATCTGGGTCCAGGTGGACTGGGAGTGGTGATGATATACCAGAGGGGCCTCAAGCCCAGGCTGGTGCCCTTTTGGAATGTCCGGGAGAGGACAGGCTGGTGGGCCGTGGGCTGCCTGCCTCCCCCTCTTTGACTGGTGAGCAAGTCCAGGGCCCTCCGGGTCCACCATGTTGCTCATTGTGATTTGAGAACTTCCCTCCGCGGGAAAGAAGCAGAAAGTGAGGAGGGGCCCTGCGCAAGGTCTGGGAATCACTGTCCCCCAAGAGTCTGTGTCCCCAATCCAAGCCTGAAAAATGGGGATTCCGGGCAAATCCCCTGGGTCTTATGAGTCACCACTTCAGGCAGGAGAGACGGAAAATCCCAAGGCCAGAGGCGCCAAGACCAGGCCTGGGGCCAAAGGAAACTGGGGGCGGAGGTAATGGGCCGGACAGCCAGTACATGCGCCCACCACCAGCCCCCGGGACAGCCGGACAGGGCGGTCTGTGTGCTCAGCCCACCCTCCGCCGCACTCCTGTCGTCTGCCACACCCATCCAGTCCCTCAGCCCAGGCAGGTCTGAGCGGGACAGACAGGAGCCCGGCCAAGGCACCGGCCGCCCCCCCAGGGACACTGCGGACCCCACCAGGCTCCTTTAACCGCCCCCACCCCATGGGCTCCGCCCCAGCCTCAGTCTTCCAGCCCGAACTTTGCATCCTTTTCGAGTTCGCACTGGTTCCCTCCAACCCCCATGCTCATCCCGAGAGGAATGTCCCACAGCGAGCGGATGACGGTCAGGGCTGGAAGGCACCGCTGAGATCCTCAGGTTAGAGAGGGGAATTAAGGATGGCAAAGCAACGAGGGGTCCTCCTGCGCGCGAGGCGCATCACCGCCCCCGCCCGCCGCGCCCGCGCCCGCGCCCTACCTCCTGGAGCGCGCGCTCCTGCTCCAGTGGCACGAGCTCGTGGCCCCGGTGCTCCTGGGCGGCGCAGGCCTCGCACAGGCACACGCGCTCGGCGCGGCAGTAGCGCTCGAGTGGCCGCAGGTGGCGCGGGCACAGGCTCTCCTCCAGCCGGCGCAGCGGCGGCACCAGGCGGTGCCCGCGCAGCGCGGGGCTGCGCTCGTGCGGGCCCAGGTGCGCGGGGCAGAAGGACGCGAGGCAGGAGAGGCAGGAGAGCGCGGCGGGCAGGGCGGCGCCTTCAGGGCACGCATCGCAGCGCACCGGCTCCTCACCGGGCGGCCATGACTCGGGCGCGCTGGGAGCCGACGGCTCCGGGGCGCTGGGCGGCGCGCTGGGTGTTGCCGGCTCGGGCGCCGGGGCCGGGGCCGTGGCCGTGGCCGGCGGGGTCGGGGCCGGACCGGGGCCGGGCCCCGGGCCCGAGCCCTGGCGGAGCTGCAGCAGCTCGGACAGCGTGTGGTTCTTGCGGAGCTGGAGGCCGTCGGGGAAGGGTTCCTGGCACAGCGGGCAGCGCTCCGTGCCTCCAGGGCCGCCGGCGCCGCCCGCTCCGCGGTGCGGCCAGAGCGCGCCCAGGCAGAAGAGGCAGAAGTTGTGGCCGCAGGGCAGTGTCACCGGCTCCCGGAGCGGCTCCAGGCAGATGGGGCAGCTGAAGGGCCCACTCCCGTCCATGGCTCCGCGGCCGCGGCGCACCGCCTGCGCCGCTCGCGCCTGGGAGGGACCCGGACCGTTCGCGACGCGGCGCCGCCCCCTGGGACAGAGGCCAAGGGTCCGGCCCCCGCCCGCCCCCGGCTCGGACCGCCCCCCAGCGCAAAAGGCCGGCCTGTACCCGGCCCCGTCCCGGACAGCGTGGGGTGGCCTCTGGGCCCCAGTCTGACCCCTAGGGGCTCCTGGAGGAAAGGGCAGTGAGAGAGAGGGTAGAGGGCAGAGAAGGCGACTGGAGGGGCCACACTGAAAGCAGGAGAGGAATTCACCCCTCCATGACCCCCGATGGGGGTCCACCCTATGGCCAGCCAGGGCCTCCAGAGGGGCTGGGCGACCACACGGTGTCAGGCAGGCGCCTTTGCACTCCAGACCCCCCCTCGCAGCACCTTTAGCCAAGTTGCTGAGCTGCTGAGACTTCCTGGTGGTCGAGTAGCTAAGACTCCCTGTGCTCCCCATGTTGGGGAACTGGGTTCCATCCCTGGTCAGGAAATTAGATCCCACATGCTGCAACTAAATATTCCACATGCCCACAACGAAGATCAAAGATCCTGCGTGCCACAGCTAAGACCTGGCTCAGCCAAATAAATATAAAAAGAAAAAAGACAAAGTTGCTGAGCTGCAGGGAAAAATAACTGCTGATGGGCATATGTTTTTGCCTCTTAGTGACTCTATTTACCTCTGGTGGGGAACTTGGGCTTCTCTAAACTTAAAATGGGAAGTTGATGTCATCCTCCAAGTCCACTGTCCTACGAATTCAGTTCCAGCCCATGGACACTCACGTGATGTGCCAGGGGCTGGGGCTGTGGGTTCTCCAAGTGGAGGTGTTCGCTGAGACTAGTGTAATTACGCACTTAAAATGGTGCATTTTAGTGTATGTAAACTATACCTCCATAATGTTAAAAAAAATAGAATGGCAACAAAATAAGTAAAGGAGCACTGGGTTGTAACCCTAAGTATAAAACAAAGTTCCATGAGTTCGTGCTGTTATAAATAAATCTCTGGATAAATAAATAAGTGGAGAATAGACAAATTTCCCACTCAGAGGAATTCTAAGCAGTTTTGGCACAGTCTCCAAGATGGAGAGTGGCTTCCCACTCCGCACGTTTGGAGGGTGCAAAGTGACTTCCTTCCAAAGGGAGCAGACGAGTAACTTGACAGGGTACAGTGATGAAAACCAGCCCAGCCAGGTGATCAAGGTCAACATCAACAGGGATGTCATGTTTGGTAGTAGATACCGTTGATATGATGTGGTCTTCCTACCCACAGCCCCACTCTAATTATGGTTAAAACTTTAGACAAATCCCAATGGAGACACAGTCTACACAGCGCCTGATCAGAACCCCTTGAAACTCTCAAGGTTGTCAAACAGAAGCAGTTTCCCTAAAAGTTTACTTTCCATCTGAAAAATTGTCAGCCAAGAGAAGTCCATGGAGACATGATAACTAATGTCCTATGTATTCTGGACGTGTTCCTGAGAGAGAAAAAGGATGTTAGAGGGAAACAGGAAATTCAATTAAGTTATGGAATATAGTTCATAAGAATGTATCAATATTGGCTCTTTCATTGTGACAAATGTACCATAGTCATGATATAAGCAAAAGGACAAATTGGGAGGGAGATATAGGGGAATTCTGACTGATCTTTACAACTTTTCTGTAAACTTGTAACTATTTTAAAAGTTCATGAAACAGGTTCTGCTTGTGGCTCAGTGGTAAAGAATCTGCTGCCAGTATAGGAGACATGGTTCGATCCCTGATCCTGGAAGATCCCACATACCACGGAGCAACTAAGCTCCTGCGCCACAACTGTGGAGCCTGTGCTCCAGAGCCCAGGAGCCACGATGGCTGAGCCCACGTACCACAACTCCTGAAGCCCGAGCCCCCTAGAGCCTGTGCTCTGTAGCGAGAGACGCCTGTGCACCGCAACTAGGGAGTAGCCCCCGCTCACTGCAACTGGGAAGAAGCCCGAGCAGCAATGAAGACTCAGCACAGCCAAAAATACATAAATAAGATTAGATTTTAAAAATTCATTAAAAAAAATAAAATAGTTGAGGCAATGCTCCCTACACCCAGGCCTGCAGACCTCCTGTGGATCAGAGGCCATAGTGGAAGGAATACCCAGATGTAGAGGGTTGATGCACGTAGAGGTGGGGATTAGCCTTTCTTACTCCTCCAGGGCCCTTCTCAAAGCCTACTGTAGTCTCAGACGTCTTTCCAGAGTAATGTTTTTATTTTTATATATTTATTTTTCTATGTGTTGGCCGCACCATGCTGCCTGTGGGATTGTAGTTCCTGACCAGGGATCGAACCCATGCCCCCTGCAGGGAAAGTATGGAGTCTTAACCACTGGACCACTAGAAAAGTCCCCAGAGTAATGCTTTTAAATGCACAAAATAAAATGCGCAGGGTTCCATGGCAATCAATTACATTGAAATACAGGTACAAAATATAAAGAAAACAAATTTGTGATAAAGTTATATCTGTGTTTCTTTAACACAAGAACAAATAACAAGATCTGATGGAGGCCTAAGAATGACTGCGTTTTTGAGACAGTGATGGATGTAAGCATATTTCAAGTTCTCTGTCATTTCTGTAATACACTATGAAAAATCTGTCATTGGTGACAAGTCACAGCTATGGCTAATATCACTGTGGTGTGTTTTTTCTCCATTTGTAATGGAAATAAATGCTAGATTACCATTAGAGGACATTGAAAATAAAGAGAATTCCCACCTCCTCAAAACCCTGGATTAAACATGTCTAACTTAGGGGGAATTCCCTGGTGGTCCAGGGGTTAAAACTTGGTGCTTTCACTGCTGTAGCTCCGATTCAATCCCTGATTGGCAAGCTAAGACCCCACAAGCCATGCTGCTGCTGCTGCTAAGTCACTTCAGTCGTGTCCCACTCTGTGCGACCCCATAGACAGCAGCCCACCAGGCTCCCCCGTCCCTGGGATTCTCCAGGCAAGAACACTGGAGTGGGTTGCCATTTCCTTCTCCAATGCATGAAAGTGAAAAGTGAAAGTGAAGTCGCTCAGTCGTGCCCGACTCTTAGCAACCCCATGGACTGCAGCCTACCAGGCTCCTCCGTACATGGGATTTTCCAAGCAAGAGTACTGGAGTGGGTTGCCATTGCCTTCTCCGGGAAAACAGCTACACTCCAATAAAAATATAAAATCTGATTCAAAAATATGCTGTGCAGAGCCTCTTGGAAGGAGAGACGAAAACTAAGATCTATTAAATATTAAAAGAGTGGTGGGATCCACTCCTGAGGAATTTGTGGGACATGGGTGGGGGTGAAGTCATGGTGGCCTTCGTGGAGGAAGTGTCATTTGAGTTGGGCTTTCACAGACTGCTAGGGTTCAGAGGCGTGCAGAAACTAGGGTGGGAAAAGACCTTCTGGGCAGAGCCATGGGTGGACCAGCCTGGGCGTGCCTGGTTTGGCAGAGAGGCGTCTAATGAGTTCCGTAAGTAGTTTCCACAAGGAGCACTTGATCTTGATTGTCCCTTGTCTGCCAAGATGAGGGGTGGTTCAGAGGCTCAGACATCAGAGGCTTGGCAGCCAGGCTGCCTGGGCTTGCTGAGACCACAGACCCGCTTGGCTTTGGAAGGGAGAGGAGGTGCCACTCGGGTTTGGGGATATGCCGGGGTCCAGCCCCTGCAGGATCCAGGGGAACCTGAAGGGAAAACCCTTTCGGTGATTGATTTAGAGAGAGATAAGGAAAGAATGTTGAAGATAAGAAAATAGAGGAGAGAAAGAGGCTGATATTCCTTGGTTTACATAGAAAGTTATTAAAGTCTTAGAAGTCCAGGCAGAAAAGTAAACGCAGAGAGCCTCTGTGTTCCAAGAGATCAGCCTGAAAAAGAAAGTAAGAGAGAAAAAAAGAGAAAAAAAGAAAAACACAGGGTGACCAAGCTTCTTCGAGCGAGGCCCAATAACTTTATTTTTAAAGGTACTTTTATACCTTGTCTTATACATAGAGGGAAATGAAAAATGCAAAGTGGACTTCCCTGGTGGCTCAGATGGTAAAGCATCTGTCTACAATGCGGGAGACCCAGGTTCGATCCCTGGGTTGGGAAGATCCCCTGGAGAAGGAAATGGCAATCCACTCCAGGACTATTGCCTGGAAAACCCCATGGACAGAGGAGTCTGGTAGGCTATAGTCCATGGGGTCACAAAGAGTTGGACACCACTGAGCGACTTCACTTCACTATACAGAGTCAGCCCAGACATTACATCTGTTTTGTCTTTATCGAAACCAGGATTTTTTCTGCAAACCTTTCCCATAGACAATGTTGTGTACATTATTCTTCTGGCCTTGGAGGCCTGTGGACATTTTATGACCCTCTTTTGATAAAGGCTGTTCAACCAGAAAGCTTATTTTCCCTTGAAATGTTTTTTCTTATATTTCTAATCTATGTCAGCCTCAGAAAGTATTAAACAAGTTACATTTCTCATGGAGCAAAGGTGCAGTGAGTTACAAGAAAGAACCAATTAGCTCAAAAGTCTGATGTTGTTAATTTTAAGGCTACACTCATTTTTCTTACTTTTCAACTATGTTAACTAATGCACTCCCAGGTGCACAGTGGATAAGAGATATGGGAACATAGCAACAAGCATTGGCCCAATAATGAAATCCTATTCCAGCACTACTCTAATAACTTTTAACTCTTTAACAGGCTCTATGTTTTAGGCTTTCCATGCCTCTCATAGTTGGGAGGCTGTAAATAATCATATGCGTAGCTGCAAGAGTCTGGATATACCTGCCAAGCAAGCTAGAATGCTAACAGAGGGATTTTGATTGGAAATATTCCTCTCATGTCCAGGAGACTTATTAGCTATAGCCCTAAGTTGATTTTCTCCAGAGAAAGGTGGTCAGGGATAGCCCCCCTGTTAATGTCAGAGGAGTTGGTGAAAGTCATGAAACAGTAAAACAGACGATTCTGGTTTTGGGGTAGATGCTCGAGAAAGCCTAGGGAGCCCCTTGAGTTCTGAAGCCTTGCTTAACAGTTCTCTTCCACATGACTTTTGTCATGGGTGGGATCTCCCATTGTGGCTCCCAGCAGGGATACATACAGGGGACAAGTTCCACCCTCTGCTCCCCAGCTCACAGCCTGTTCAGGAAGGTGTTCTCCTCCAGGAATGCCTGGAGATGTGATTTGTCAGGGGTGGCATTTTGATATCTCATCTCCATTATGGAAGCTTTTAACGTTGCCCAATAAATTAATTATTCTTTTTGTGGCTGTGCTGGTTGCTGTGCAGGCTTTTCTCTAGTTGTGGCAAGCGGGGGCTACTCTCTTGCTGTGGAGCGCGGGCTCTAGAGTTCCTGGGCTTCAGTAGTTGCGGCACTCGGGCTTAATTGCCCTGCGGTTATGTGGGATCTTCCTGGATCAGGGATCAAACTCGTGTCTTCTGCATTGGCAGCTGGATTCTTTACTACAGAGCCACCAAGGAAGCCCTATATTCATTATTCTTGAAATGAATGGGCTCTTAACTGCCTGACACTCTGCTCACGGCTGCATCTCACTCTGTCCTCTCCAGGACTCCCATGAAGGAGGGGAAATGGAATTCCAACAGGTTACATATCTTGCCAGAGGCCATACATCTAGTCTTGCAGAGGAGGCAGAACTTAAACCCAGAACGTGCACCCTGAAAATAATCCTAAACCTCATAAATGACCCTGTCTGGCTGCAGTATTGCTTAAAAAAAAAAAGTCAAGCAGAAACAAAAACAAACTGAGAAAGCAGTGGAACAAACAATAGTACTTAGCAAGCCAAGCTTAGCTTTGCATGAATCTCTGGAAAAAGGAAATGGGAACCAAGCCATATCCCACAACAGCACTTCTTCTTTATGCTACTAATGTACTTTAAAACATGTATTTATTTCAAAATAATATATTTAGAGTATCTGAATAAAAAATTTAGTGAGGCCTATAAAAGTTGCAGTCCTGTATCCCACCTTTTTCAGATTCTTGCTTCCATGGACAACTAGGTTCAACCCTGCTGTCTCTTCTACCATTTACCTCCATATGCCTAAAGCACACGGGTGTGAGATTGAACATCTGGATGTTTGTGCTCGTATTTCTGGAGATTTTGATTTTTTTTTTTTTATATCCAAAATGTGTTTATTGGGATGTTTTCCCATTCGTTCTGATACGGGATACTTTCAGTGTTGCTTCTGTCTGAAGGAGCATCCCCCTGGAAGCCTTGCTTTTCCTCCTATAGGCTGTCAGAGGACAGTAGAGCAACCAGCGTGCAAAACTACTGTTTGTGTGTGGCTAGAGTCATTGGTGATTTTATAGCATCCTGGGCATCTCACATCCATGAAACAGGAATTGGGGCTCTGCATGAGGCACTTCTGCTGGGGCTTCCTCTTCTCTTTTTCTTGAGAGGGACGAAGGAGATCCTTTGCAAGAGGCATGTTCTCATGGCAAGATCGTCACGATCAGGAAGCGAGATTTTGATTCCTTATCATTTCTCCTTTATGTTGAATTCCCCATTGCTTGGATCCCGGGGCTCCCTTTCCCTTCATTGATTGATTTATTTATTTTTGAAAATTACATCCTCTGGGAGTTTCCTGGTAATGGATGCGGAAGTGTCTGCAAACGTCTTTGTTCAGGCTTCACCCATGATTGACAGTTTGGCTGGGTATGGAATTCTGAATAGAAATCCTTTCCTCCTCAGAGTCTCAAAGACCTGCCTCCATTGTCTTCTAGTTTCCAGCCCTGCGTTACTTCAAGACACATTTCCTGGTCACCACGCTGCTCCTTTCCGTTCCTCCCTCCACAGGCAGGATAGCCTCTGATTCTCTTTACCCCTCCCCTCTCTGGCCTCCAATCCACCAGCTCCAAAGGTCCCTGTCTTTTAAAATCTCTCCCACCCTTCCCTTCTCTTGTTCTGTTCCTATGCCCACCCTCCTGATTCTGCCTCACAGATGCCTGGAAACTGTGAGGAGTGGAGCAGAGATGCTGGAAACACTCCTAGGCTCATCAGATGTGTCCCCTTTACAAATGTTATGCCCCAGAGTCCACGTTTCATTCTCCCTCTGCACCAAGGCATTTTTCCTGGTGAGGAGGTGGAGAGTTGTTAGAATCAGCAGGGCTGAGAGAATTTAATCTGAAGTAACTGTCCAGGAGAGTTAATTCTCGCCGTCACACTGACATGGGAAACACTGCTCCATAGCACTCTATGGAGTTCATAAAAATATGAACTTCCCTGGGGGTCCAGTGGTTAAGACCCTGAGCTCACAATGCAGGGAAGTGGGTTCAACCCCTGGTCAGGGAACTAGGGTCCCTCATGCCACATGGCATGGCACTCACCCTCCCCCCCAAAAAAGGCAGTAGTGTCATGTAAACAAAAGTTAATGGTCACAGTATAGAACATTCCCACAGGACAATGTGGAAAGGACCAACAACCCAATAAAAAAGTAAATCCATAGATTAAATGACCTAAGACATTTTGCACTATAGAAGCAGAGAAGGGGCTGTTCTTCTTCTCTCTGTCCCTTTTTATGTGGGCTTGGCTAGCTGGACATTTGTGTAGGGGCTCTGGGATCAGGAGGGATGGGTAAAATCTGTCCGCTGGGGTAGCCAGCGATAATGGCTACCTGGCCAGCCCAATCCTGTATCTACCCTGCCGGAGCTTTCAACTCCTGCTGTTAACCCAGCTGTCAAGACTGTCACACTGACTGTCCAGGGCTAGAACCATCTTACCCTGTTTGGGGATCTCCCCACCTTAGGAATCTTTCTGGAAGCTCCTTGCCCAGGTTGTACTGGTCAGAGGCCTAGCCCCACCCTTGGGAACTGACAAGTGAGGCCACAAGGTGCAGTCTGCAACCACGGCACCACCAGGGACCAGTGGCAGTGTGGGGGCAGGGAATCTATCTTGTAGAAATATAAAAATATTTTGTAATTTTTAGAGTGTGTGTTTTTACATGTTCAGTTCAGTCGCTCAGTCATGTCCAACTCTTTGCGACCCCATGAACTGCAGCACACCAGGCCTCCCTGTCCATCACCAACTCCCAGAGTTCACTCAAACTCGCGTCCATCAAGTCAGTGATGCCATCCTTTTCTAAAAAAGCTTTTATTGTCAAATACTTACACACGAGTATATAAAAATGCACGTACAGTGTAAAAAATTAGAAAGCAGACACCCTTGGGACCACTACCCTGATCAAGAAGTACTTTCTTGTACAAAATTACTGCTCCCCAATGACCTGGCACCCTCACCTCCAGAAACACAAGATAAAACATGTACAGGGACCTGCAGGGAAACGTGTTCTGAATGGCAAAATCCAAAATAGAAGGAGCGGGAGCTGTGCTGGCTCCTACACTTGATGCCCACGCCCCAGGAAGGGGTGAGGTGAGAAGGACGGCGGCTGAGGCTCTGCCGTGACGATTGGCTGGCGGCCTGGGGGGCAGGAGTCAGCTGGCCTGACGCAAGGTTTCTTCATTTCGGTCCCTTGTATAAGAATAAAATCTTCAAGTCTCCACTGTGTCTCTGTTGAGCGATTCCTCTTTAGGGAATGTAGCCCACGTACAGGACAATAAATATGGCCAAAACTTCCGGCTCAGAAGTCGTCATCTCAAGACTTCCCTGGCGCAGTGGTTAAGACTCTGACTTTCCACTGTAGGGGGCAAGGGTTTGATCCCTGGTTGGGGGAACCAAGATCCCACATGCTGCAGGGTGTGGATCCCAAAAAGTCCCCCCAAAAAGTCATCACAGCCATATTTTTATAGCCCCCAAATAAAACATTTTGAAGTTCAATAATGGATAAACAATTCTGATTAAATTGGTTTTGTCATTAGGATGACCATTTATGTTGCGGTCATTTAGGGAGAAAATTTGAACAATGTGGAAAATGCTTATGTTAAATAAAAGATGCAGAAAAACACAATTGTTTATAGAATATGAGCACAGGATGTGCAAAGTGAAAGAGAAGATGAAAATATACCAAAATGTGAAGGAAAATAGATAAGAGATGAGGAGGGAGAAGGTAAAAATCAACCTTCTCAAGACTGCCTCCAGGAATCCTCTGTTCTGAGGTCTGCGCTGTCTCGGCAGGAGGTAAACTGGTGCTGCCCCGTGAGTGCCTCTGTCCCGCTGCAGTATGTCCTGTGCTGCACGTGTGCTCCTGCAGGACCTGGGCACCGCGCTGGTCTCCGAGGCCCAGGCAGCCCTAGAACTGGGCTCCCATCTTCCTCCCTTGAGCCTCGCCCCCTTCAGAGACAAGGGGAAGGTGAACTCCAGGTTGAAGGCTTCCTCCTGCCTCTCTCCAAGTGGCCCAGCCAGCTCCTGAGTCGGTCTTCCAGCCAACAACTGGTCCCATTAGAGCTGTGGCCTCAGGTCCCTAGGGAAGCAGCTGGGGCGGTTCTGGGGCTCACGGGAATGGTGGCACCTGGCCTCAGCTGAGCCCCGAAACCTCTTCCTGGAACCCTGGAGGGAGGGGGGCCTCGGGCTGATGGCACAAGGTCAGGGTCCGACCCTCGAGGAGCCAGAAAATGGGGTAGAGGGGCTGGGTGAAGATGGCATGGAAGGTGTGCAGGGGTTGGGTCTTGGGTTCCAGGCTATAGAAGGTGAGGCAGCCAGAGGCCAGGTCCAAATCCACGCCCAGGAGCCGCCCTGACACGACTGGGAGGCGCTGGACCTTCCCGTCGTGCCAGGCCTGGGTGCAGTCCTCCTGAATGCAGAGCCCCCAGGAGCTAGGCCCACGGCCGATGTTGTCCGTGTGGGGCCCCTGCTTGCGTCTCGTCAGGCCTGAGTAGGCGACGCCCAGCGTCACCGAGTGGCTGGACGCACGCACCTCCCAGTAGTGCTGCCCGGCCTGGAAGCTCTGGGCACACTGCACTTGCCAGAGCTCAAAGCTGTCGGGCCCGTCTGGGCCCCGGGGCTTTAGAAGGTGCTTGACCCGCTGGTCCTGCTGAGACAGGTAGAGGTGGCGGTTGGCGCTGACAGGGTCGAAGGTCAGGTTGCGATAGTCTGTTGGGCAGAGGCAGATGGAAGGTGAGTGAGCAAGGGTGCCTGCGCCTAGCCGTCACTCTCTTCTCACAGGGGACAGACAACAACTGAACTTCCACTGACAGACCCCCAGACATCTGCGGGAGTCACTGGAAGCTGAGCAAACGTGGACATCCTCTCAGCATCTGATCCTCCACGCGACCCCTGAGGTGGAACCTTCCATAGGCCTCATTTCACAGATGAGAAAACTGAGGCTCAGAAAGCTAACTTCATAGTGAGTGGAAGAATCGTGATCGATCCCAGGTTCGTGTACTCCTTAAACACTACACTCGCAGCATGTGTAGGAGGTGTACATGGGGGGGGGTGGGGAGGCCAGGCCAGCCCTAGGGAGAGGCGTGAAACAGGTTTCCTGGACAGAAGAGTCAGGAAACACTAGGTGCCCCCTGACACATGCAGAGGGACACACACATATGCTCAGGTGCACACATGAACACACACGTACCCATGTGTGCATATGAGGCACTCACACACACATGCTCACACAGGTGCAGACACACATGTGCTCTAGGGCTTCTTACTCTGCCAGAGTCTCCTCCTCAGTGGACACACTGGGCTCAGGACTGGTGCCAGGGGACCTGGGGACTCTACAGAGAAAAGCAGGGTTTTAGGGGCGTCATCAGGAGGTGCGCTCATGGGGGGCCAGGCCACTGACTCCTTTCCCACCCCCAGTGGGAGAGACAGCTGGGCCCAGAGGGGCAGGCAGAGGTCTGGGATCAGTCATACCCGCGGAGCCCAAGTCAGCAGCTTCGGCTGATACTCCAGGGTGAGCCCCCTCTTCCAGGAGGAGGGCACACAGCTGGCTCAGTGACTCCTTCAGGCCGCCCAGCTGCTGATCTTCATCCCACTGTGGGAGAGTCAGTGGTCTGAGAGGGCCTGGGGGCATCAGTTGCTGTGATTCCTGAGCGCAGGGGACAGCTGCAGTAAGCCTGGGCACAAGGGGCAGGCACACCGGCCCCCCGGCCCGACTTCCTGAGGCCCGGTACCTGGAGGAAGGTCCGGTCATCCAGATGCTCCAGGAGGCGGCGAATCCTGCGATCACAGAGAGACACGGCCTCCAGGTGGTCCTGCAGGCGCTGTATCTCCTGCTGGGCCTGCTCCTGGGCCTGGGTCTTGGCCACATCGATGTCCCTCAGAGTCCTGGCCCGCCGCATCTCCAGAGCCTGCAGCAGGCGGCTGAACTTGCCAGAGATCACGGAGGTCAGGGTGCAGGCCGAGTTCTGGGTGGGCACAGGAGGAGCTGGGGACGGCCAGGGCCCTGGGCTGCCCACTGGGCTGAGGGGTGGGGAGCCAAGGTCTCTCTGTCCCCCGCCCCCCGGCCCTTTATTTCCTGCTGCTGGGAGGCATTTTCAAAGTAGCTCACGCCTACTGCCCAGTGTCCCAGGGGCCGGCTGGTGGCCGCCTGAAGGACGCAGCACAAGGACATGGCGGGGGTGGCGGGGGGACAGCCTGGTACCTGGATCCGTCTGCTTCGCTGCTGCAGCTCCTGTAGCTGCCCCTGGGCCTGGGCGGCCTGCTGCTGGGTGACCTCCAGTGTGGCTCTCAGCTGGGCCTGTGGGCCCACCGGGGGACAAGTGACAAGAGGGGGCCAGGACTGGCTGTGAAGTCCCCCCTCAGCCAGTCGGCAGGCACCTGCAGATGCTCAGCCTCCCCTTGTGCCACCCGGGTGAGGCCTGCACACAGGGCACCAGTCTTGGTTCTGAGCCCTGGGGAACTGGGTCAGGGTCCCAGGGAAGCCTGGACAAAGCCCCTGCCCTGCCGGGAGCAGAGTGGTGCCCAGGTGGTACAGAAACCTCGGGCTGGACACGAGCAACGCGGCTATACCCTCAAGACTGCAGGACAGCACCCCTGCTAGGACTGGGGGCCCTGCACCCCGTCAAGATCCTGTCTTGCTTCTGCTCCTCCCGGCGACACCCGGAAGTGAGGGACCCATGTTATCCCCGCTTTACAGAGAGGAAGCAGGTCAGGGAAGTTCATAACTTGGCCAGGTCACTGGATCTTCCCAAGTGCAATGCTTGCGTCTTGGTCCGAGCCACAGAGCGTCCAGCATAGTACAACATGCTGGAGGTAGGAAGGGGCAGGGCAGAGCTTCCTGGTTCACCCTGACTCTCCCCCAAGGGCGCACAGTCCTACCCTCCCACTCCGGCATCTCTGCCCCTCCCGCTAGCCAAGTTCTAGCTCCTTCAGTGCTTCTGCCATCCAGCTGCCCCACCTAGTCCTCCCTGCAAACTTCACGCTCCCTGCACTGTATTTAGCCCCCGAGGCAGGAACCTCTTGTCTGACTCTGCGTCCTCAGCAGCCGCGGGGACTGTTTGTCCTCCAGCACTCGGCTCTGGGCTCCTTGACCTCCTCACTCCATCCCGGCCACTCACTCCCGTATCCTCACCCTGGACCTGGCACCGGCCCTGACATCTCTATTCCAAGCATTCCTGTCCTGACCGCCACCTCCTCTCAACCCGGAATCAAAACAGGGCCAAGCCCGCGGCTGAAGCTGCCCGCCCCAGCCCGGGCGCAGAGAGCTGTGCGGGCCCCCAGCGAGTCACCTCGCGCGCCCGGCGCTCGGCGTCCAGCAGCACCCGCTCGTGGAGGCGACACTCGCGCACGGTACACACGCAGCACACGCAGAGGCCCTCGGTGCGGCAGAAGAGCTCGAACGGCCGGCCGTGCCGGGGGCAGCGCGCGCCGAGGCCGGGATCGGGGCCGGGGCCGGGGCCGGGGCCAGGCGTGGTGCGCAGCTCCTCCACCACCCCGCTCAGAGCCACGTTGCGACGCAGCTCGGCGCCGTCCGGGAAGGGCTCCCGGCACTCGGGGCACACCTTCTTGCGGTGGCCCCACCAGTCTCGGATGCAGGCCCCACAGAAGTTGTGGCCGCAGAGCAGCGTCGCCGGCTCCTTGTAGAGCTCCAGGCAGATGGAGCAGGTCAACTTGTCCTCCAGCTGCTGTGCGGCCATGGCGGCGGCGGGCGGCCCCGGGCGCGCGAAAGGAAGGCCGGGGCCTCTTAAAGGGACCGCGGGCGCCGGTGTGTGGGTGGAGAGGGCGGAGCGAGGACCCGCCGGGATGACAACCTTTCTTCCCCTCCGACCAGACCAGCCGCCACTCCCAGCGCCTGCCCGCTGCCGGGATGACAACCTTTCTTCCCCTCCGACCAGACCAGGCGCCACTCCCAGCGCCTGCCCGCTGCAGCACGCCCGTTCTGCCCAGCGCCGATGGCTCCGGCTCCGAAGCGCCCCTGCCTGCCTTCTACTGCCCAGCCTGGGAGATGGGGTCCAGCTCTCTCTGGTCCCACCCTGGGACCTCATCCCACTTCCTGAGATCCTCAGTCCAACAGCTCTCGTGCAGGGGATCTGGCCCCAGGTTCTGGAGACTAGAGCCTTGGGAAAGCCATTGGGCTTCCAAGCCTCCTCCTGGCCAAGGGCCACCACCAGAACCTCTTCTGAGGCCCTCATCTGAAAATCTAATACAAGTAACACTGACAAGAAGTTATCTACCTCCCAGGGGGTTTGGCCATTAAATACATCAGGACAGCACATGGGAGTGCCTGGCAAGGAGCACAGGGCACACAGCTGGTGCTCATTAAATGCCCTCCCTATCCATGGGGCTCTGCTGCAGTTTTTGCCTTGAGCTGAGTTTCAGCATTTGCCAGACTAGGGTGTCTCCCTTCTCTAGGCTATGCCTATTTTGGTTCTTTTAAAGTAAACAGTGAGGTGGAAATGTCTGGTTACCAAGAGACAAGAGATCAGAAAATAGTGGTTCCTTCCTACCCCCTTTAATGGAAACTCAAAGCAGTCTTCAACTGCACTCAGAATATTGTGCTGGGGAGAGTTCCTTGTTTGCACATCCAAACTGTTCTGGAACCCCACTTCTTAAGAGAGTTCGTTCCCCTGCAGCTGAGCAAGAAGGGGTCTTGACCACTAACCCATCGTCCCTGGGGCAGTGTGCCGGGCCAGTGCGAGAGGCAGGGTTAACTTCCTCCTTTTCTGAACCAGCTGGTTTAATTTTGAAGCAGGACATCCTCTCACTTCAATGCAGCAAAACTCATAGTCTTGTTTTGTAATGTGTATAGTTTTTCTTTCTGATCTCTTGACTGGCTCCTAGGCAGTCTTCTCCTTTAGAGAAGAGAGATACACTAACCACCCAGCAAGCATGCAGGAGTTTCCAGGGCTCTGAGCAGGATGGTGTGCCCAGAGACCTCTGAGACCTGCCTGTGCCCCACCTGACAAACCTTTTTCAAAGCATCTGAAGGCTGGGAGCATGAGAAAAGCCAGCGAGGGGACAATGCCCAGAGCTGGCAAATTTCTTTCAAGAGGCCTGTGGGAGCAGCCAGGGCCCACCACCTCATTTCTTCTGTACCCGTCTTCAGCCACTGGATCACAGGGCCTCTGACAGCCTCAGGAAGCAGAGGTGAGGGGGCACCTCCCAGGGTGGGAGACAGCCCTCTGCCTGCCAGTAAAACAAAAGATTTCCACCAAGGGGCGCCTAGAACACAAACCCAGACCAGCTACAGCAAAAATCTTTATTGGAAACCCTACCCCCAGCCTTCTTCCCTCTCAAGCCCTGAGCCTGCTGGGAGGGTGGCAGAGGGGTGGCCTCAGGCAGGAGAACCCCAATGCTTGGCCCCTCAGCGCTGTGTCTCTATTGCCCCCACCTGCAGAGCCTGGCAGGGTGGCCTGAGAAGCCCCGTTCACTCTCTGAGGTGGGGGGCACTCCGGTCACTCAGTAGATGCCATAGGTGGGTTCGTGACTGTCCCTGTACCGGTCCAGGTAGCGCAGGGGCTGCCGGTGGGGGAAGCATTTCTGCTTAGGGTGATAAGGGGGCGGCCGCACAAACTCAAACACAGGCTCTCGCATGTCTGCAGAAGAGTGAAGGAGAGACACAGGTGTGGACTGCTGCTGGCCTGAGCCCGTCCGTCTGTCTGCTCCAGGGGGCTGCTCAGCCAGCCCACCCCAGGAATGGCCCGCCTGCTGCTGGCCCTCTCCTGCGGGCGCTTTTCCTGGCATGTCAGGGAAGGTCTGTGCGCTCAGCCCAGCCGCCCCCTCCTCCTTGCCCACTCTGCCCTTACCTAGGAGCTGGTGGAAGATGTGGGTGACTGAGTCATCCCAGCGGCACTGGAAGAAGGCCAGGCCAGCCGGGGTCATGGCGTCTTGGTGTTTCTTGTAGAAATCAAAAGTGTGGAAGGTCCGTTGGACAAGCTGGTAGCTGTAGGAGAAGAGGAGCATTTGAGAGTTTGGGGGGAGGACCAGAGCCCCATACCCCACCTCTGGTCCCACAGGCAGCGCTGAAAAGCCCCTTAGGGTCTGCCTAGCACAGCACAACCACCCTTCTGCTCGTCTCAAGGCCCATGTGATGAGAGAGGAGACTCGAAGAAGACTGACCACTACCGGGAAGCTGGCCTGAGCCCAGGGGGGCTGGGGTGGGGAGGCGCAGATTACCAGGGTGAGGGCCGGGTGTCCTTGGAGAAGTCGATCGGCTTGTCCTGCTTGAAGAGAATGAAGGCAAAGCGGTGGAAGCCGGAGCCTCGGGCAGGGAAGGGGGGTAGGTAGGGACATGTCTCCTGTCCTTCAGCCACTCTGCCGCCCGGGATGTTGGTGCTGGAGGGAGAGCAAGCATCTGTTAATTGCCACTCGCCGCAGGCGGCAGCAGAGATCCCCACCCAACGCTCCTAGAGACTGCTACAACTCTCCAGGAGGACCCGAAGATGATCTCCACTACACAGTCAGCTAGGAAGAAGAGCTCTGTACGCCCTCAGATGGAGAGCAGACATGTGCGGGGTGGGGAAAGTAGGGGCTCGGAGGCCAACAAGAGCCCCAGGAACTGTCGGGATGAGAGCAAGCTCGAGCAGCTGGTTACCTGGCGCCGGGGGGCTGGTGGGGCGGCAGGGCCGCTCAGGCGGGAGAGCCACGCCACCGGGGACAGCTTCTCTCCTGATGTCCTGAAGGCTCTGGGTTTGTCAGGGAGTGTCTGCCCAGCCTGGCACTGGGATGGCTACTGTACCTGCCCCAGGTACAACTCGCCAGAGGGCCTGCTGCACAGGGTGGTAACTGCAGTCGAATTAAAGTGTCTGACCTCTGCCTCTAGGCCTGGTGCTCAGAACCAAGGGCTGCTGAGCAAACAAAAGGCAGCCCACAGGTGCCAGAGGCCTCTCATGGTCTCCCTTCCCATTAGCTTGTCATTGAGCCCCTCAGAGTGGCTAAGGCACGGGCGGCACGACCCTAGTCCCACAGGCGAGGAAATGAGTTCAGAGAGACAGAGGGGCCGAAACCCACTGCCTGCTTTCCTTCTGTATCCTGGATCAGCCTCTGGATCACCCGTCAGGGCCCCTGACACCCTCAGGAAGCAGAGGTGAGGGACCACCTCCAGGGCTGGGAGGTGGTGGTTAATCCATGGTGGAGCCCAGACTCAAGTTCAAGTACAGCTCTTTTGAGGATGCCAGAACCTCCTCGAACGCTGAGCCACACCCTGATCCCAGGTACTTACACCAGCCAGTGCACGTACTCGGCATCCGCTTCCAGCAGGTGTCCATCTACACACAAACACACCCCGCTGACTTCGGGCACTGCCGCCCGCTCCCTCCTCCTCCCCTGGAAGGAGCTGGGGCTAGAGCTTTCCACCTGGCCCCTCCCCCAGCTCCCCAGGGCCTCCCCAGGGAGGTGAGGGAGGCAGACATCCCCATGAGCCCCCCGACCCTTACCCAAGTTGGTGAGCAGCAGCGTCCACATGGAGCCCTCATCTGCCTCATAGGTCACCTCTGGGGGCTGGGCAGCCTGGTGAGGAAAGAATGAGGGCGCTGTCACCCCATCAGGGACGGACAAGTTGTTCTAAATAGACCTTTATTCTGGAGGACAGGAGCCTGAGGGAGCCTTGGAGAAAGGAGAGCCCATACTGGACCAAGTGCCCTGGACAGCCCCTTGAGAGGCAAGTGAGCAAAGAGTTATCCAAAGAGCCCTACAGAGCTGCCTATACAGAGATCTGAACCACAAGAAGGCCAGTGGCTAGGGGCCGGGAGGGCACTCCGATGGAGCTGCTTTTATTCCCTTCTTTGTGATTACTTTATCATGGTGGTGTTTACTGGGAAATCAAAAAGAGACAGAGAACAAGAAAACCCCAGGTGAACCCACACAGACGCTGTGCTTGTGCCCTTGACCACCATAAAAACCGCCTCTCTAACTGCTTTCAAAAACGAGGTAGGATGTGTCTGTGCACACAGGGCAGGGAGGGGCACAGGCCAACAGTTACCTCAGTTGGAGTGACTTCATTGCCATAGTACACAGGTACCAAGTCGTCCTCGCCTGTGGCATAGGCCACATGCAGGGGGACTCGGGGCACGAAGGTGGCCCCAAGGAAGAGGTCCCGATAGAGGCCATAGTATTCGGCCAGACGCTGCTTGTGGTAGGGGCCACAGGTTCTCTCCCACTCGGCTTGCACGGCCTCCAAGGGGATGCTCGCTGGAAAGGAATGATGCTGGTGGGGATGCGGGGTGGGGGCAGGGACACAGCCAGGACCCCCTCCCTCAGAAAGGCTTACCTGTGCGGAGGCGGGCGGCCCGCTCCTCCTCCACACTGGCCCGCAGCTCCCGCAGGACCCGTTTCCGTTCCAGCAACTGTTGGGTCCGGCAGACCTTAGGTGGAGGCAAGCCAATGTCAACCGTGTGCTTGGGATCTGCGGAGGGAAGATGTGTTGGAGAAAGTGGAATCAGGGCTTTGCTAAGCTCCCTGTCCATACTTTTCCTTTCACTGGGCAAACTCTGCTACTAAAGCTTAGCCTTTAATTCACAAAACTAAAACATACTATGTTGTCAGCTTCACAGATCTGGACTTGTTCCAGTCACTAAGGAAACTGGATGCAATGTGAGATTCTATTTCCTAATCCCTAAACAAGGTTACACCTGTCTGCGTGCATGTGTGCTAGGTCACTTCAGTAGTATCTGACTGTGCGACCCCATGGACTGTGGCCTGGCAGGCTCCTCTGTCCGTGGGATTCTCCAGGCAAGAATACTGGAGTGGGTTGCCATGTCCTCCTCCAGAGCATTATTTGTCTAGGTCATGGGAAACCCAGGCGGATGGTGACCTAATTATGGCTGGGATCACCTTCAAGCCTGTTCACAGCTGGCCGTGCAGGGTCCCTGAGTCACCATCCCCAGGGCTTTCAATTTAACTCAGCAAAGTATTGGTCATCTGTGGCAGGTGTAGAGATCTAGTGGTGGTCAAGGCAGACAGGATCCCCGTTCTCAGAGAGCTCATAGTCTGGGAGGGAAGCTCGAAGAGTCAGGATGCAGTGTGGCCAAGGTGACATCAACAGTGTTATAGAAGCACAGAGGGGCGTTCCAACCCAGAACTGGGACGGGGGCAGTTGGTCAGGAAAAGACTTTGGGTGTAGAAACATCAAAGGTGGAAATCTAATAACAAAGGAAGAGATTTTTCCAAGGAGGGGAACCAAAATATATGAAAAATGCGGGCGGGACTAATCCACCACCAGTACACACAGGAACGTGAACAGGCCTTCTCCGTCAAACTCGGGGAATCCAAGCCGGCGGAATCCACCCCCGCCCCAACCTCCGAGTCCCAAGGCGGTGGGGTCACAGCCCAGTTCCGGACCCCCCCACCTGACTCCTCTCCGAAATGCTCCCGGTACGTCCGCCACCAGTGCGGGTCCCGCGCCTCCCGCTCCGCACGGCGCCGGTAGCGGTCGAAGCTGCGGTATTTCTTCAGCCGCTCCAGGTTGCTCACGTCGATGTCCTCGTTGGGCATCGGCCCCAGAGGAGCGGCCCGGCGGCTCAGGGCGGCTGCGGGCGGAGAGCAGGACATCAGGCTGGCCCTTGCCCGGCTCCCGCGGAGGCCCGGAGCGGAAGCCGGCTCGAGCCCCAGGGTTCGGCTGGACGGGGACCTCCAAGAGCCCCTCATCCCCCAGAGCCCTCACCTGAGGTGCTGAAGCCCCGCCAACTCCGACTCCAGTTCAACACGACCCGCCACCAGGGGGCCGCCATCTTCTCTCAGGCCGGCGCGCCGCCGCCGCTCTGTGGACCCCGCAGAGGTGGCCGGAGCGGCGCCTGAGCGCACGGCGCAGGTCCCGCCCCCCGCGTCCCGTGAGC